>JAWPHD010002581.1:0-249922 GCA_037043455.1 Cyrtodaria siliqua | reverse complement strand
AGGCCGACAGACGGACAAAGTGATCACTAAGTGTCTGCCATGCTACGCAGGTGACACAAATACCGGTCACCACACATGTATGTAAGACTAAAGAAGTTATGTTCAGTTCTACACATGATGGGATTATATATATATATATAGGAAAATTTAACATGGTTTCAAACATGGGATATCATTTTCAAATGTGTTACAAAGTCTGATAAAAAAGAATGTATTTTATAACAGGAAATATAAATGCCTGATGGAACTATACCTCATATTTGAAAACCAAAGGTAATATTTTAAACTTGACATAAACAAGAACACCGACTAGCAGGGACATACACCTGTCACTGACAAGGTTAAGTTCATGGTTTTAAACCATTTTTAAACAAGAGGTCAATGACCTTGAAGCTCTACTGATTGATTTTGATTTCAGGAAGTAGTCGCTACAGACTTGTTTTTTGAAAAATTATTTTTAGCCGTGGCGGCCATCTTGAATTTCAGGCCGACCTGAAATTTTGCTAGGATCAATTAGACATCAAGAGCAACATTCCTGTGAAGTTTCATAAAAAATCCGCCAAGTAGTTTCAAAGGAGTAGTCGCTTCAAGTTTTTACTATATAACTCTATGTAAACAAAGATGGCCGCTGCCAGCCATGTTTAACGTTGAATCAAAACAATTTTTGACAAGGACCAACATCATATCATGCTGATCATTTTAGAAAAAGTCCCATATCAATATCACTTATAGTTTTCAAGAAGTAGTCGCTACAAACTTGTATTTTGAAAAATTATTTTTAGCCGTGGCGGCCATCTTGAATTTCCGGCCGACCTGAAATTTTGCTAGGATCAATTAGACATCAAGAGCAACATTCCTGTGAAGTTTCATGAAAATCCGTCTAGTAGTTTCAGAGGAGTAGTCGCTACAAGTTTTCATTATATAACGCTATGTAAACAAAGATGGCCGCTGGCAGCCATGTTTAACGTCGAATCAAAACGATTTTCGACAAGGACCAACATCATGTCATGCTGATTATTTAAGAAAAAGTCCCATATCAATATCACTTATAGTTTTCAAGAAGTAGTCGCTACAAACTTGTTTTTTAAAAACCTATTTTTAGATCTGACGGCCATCTTGGATTTCACATCAACATGAATTTTTGCTAGGATCAACTAGACTTCATGGGCAACATTTCTGTAAAGTTTCATGAAAATCCATTCAGTAGTTTCAGAGAAGTAGTCGCTACAAAAAAAAGTTTACGGACAGACGGACGGACAGACAGACGGACGGATGACGGACGCCGCACCACGGCATAAGCTCTGCTGATCTCTGATCTTCTTTGCAGAGGCCTCCCCAACCAAATTTCTTTTAAAAGCATGCAGTTTTCCCAATTTTTTAAACTTACCTCTGGAAATATCAGTCCCCATTTATGGAATTTTTCCTCAATTTAGGCCAAAAGGCCCCTTCCTCAAAACTGGTATTTATAAAGGCGCTGGGAACAACAGTGAAAGCCAGATGCCTAAATATATTAGAGGCTCACTAAACAGAAACACAACACGTACTTACAATAGAGTAAGGCCGGGCCCCACAGGTATCTGACTTTGGCATTAAGGACAGTGTTGACTGCTGCGAGGCCCTCCTCGGATCGTAGCTGTTCTAGTCCAGATAACCCACGTATACCAAACCTGGAACAATCTGAAAACCATGGCTGTAAACCGTCATTAAAGGATCGAAACTTGAAATGTGTGTCAAGGATATATATAATGGGCATTATTTTCATGTGTCACAGGCATAATATATAATATTACCTTGCTGGGTGCTGATTTTACTAGCAACATCTAGTAGAAATAGATCTATCTGAACCCTTCAACACAAGATAATGATAATATCTTGGATTTTCAATCTGTTCAGTACAGGCAGGGCTTTAACTTTGTTTTTGAGTAACACGGAACATTTTAAAAGTAGGCGGGTTACTATTAAAGTTATTGTTCTTCATTTTGTTGTTGTATAGGAGACTGCCGAAAGTAGCCGGTCAGCTAACCAAAGAAGTTGGGGAAATTACCTGCCTACCGGCTATTAAGGAAAGCCCTGACAGGTATATACACTCAAGAGAGAAAACGCAACATGGGAATTTCCGCTATATATTGTATATACTGCACACTTAATTGCACATAATATTCCAAAGAAATCCCAAGATGTTTTGTAAAAAAAAATAGTTGAAGTTAATTAGAGAAAGGACACAACTGTGATGTTGTAGACGTTTTAATCACACTACACCTTGTAACAAGAACTTCATAAATGTTGAAGTTGCTCTTTGAAAAGCTGAGCCAGCTTAGTACTGTATTTAACGTAAATAGTTTGTAAAAATTTGCATCCTAAGTTTGCTCACTTGCTTGAGCCAAACACATACTCTGTCAATAATGAAACTTTGAAGGAATACTATTCGCTGTATTATTTATTTGTTGTTTTAATATTTTTTTGTTTTAGTATTTTTTTCCAAAAGGAAAGGTCTTACGTAGCCATGTACCATTCGATTAAAAGCAACATATTGTACATACAATATATAGCGGAAATTCCCGTGTTGCGTTTTCACATCTCTTGAGTGTATTAGGTTTCAGGTATATTTAGACATTTAAGACAAACAACTTAGAAATTATAGAATCAGCTTTCTTTATCAGTATACATTCTTCATTCTGCATGATAGGAGAAAAGTTAAAGGAATTAACCCACCAAAAAACAGTAAAATTACACTACAAAACCGTTTATCAATACTATCCAGATGCTCAGGTTAAAGCCATTTATATTGTGTCTATAAAGTTCGGATTCTCTAAGGGACTTTAAGATTTTCCCATAGAGAAGAAAGCATATATAGCATCATAGTTCAATCTCAGACAAGTAATAATTACCATCTAAGTTACGTCTATGTTGTGTTTTTACTGGTATATTTAAATTAAAAAATAAACAGAAAGGATACAAAATGAGTTCCTATTTCATGATCAGCTAGACAGCGAATGCCATTCTCTCGTATGAAGTTGTTGTCTTTGGCGTCTTTTATCCACATTGAGTACTTGCGAGCCTCGGGTCTGCGATATTTCACATGCGGACCCTGCCACATCATTCGACCACTGAAGTAATCAAAACACAAGAGGATATGCTGAGTAGAGGGTATATTTCTATTATGTGTCCATGTTTAGTACAGGGTATGCTCCAACCTCATCTATAAAAAAAATAATTTAAAACCTCTTTTTTTATATTGCATCAATATTGTGAAACAGTTGTGTCCAATAAACACAGTTGTGTCCAATAAACACAAAAGTTGTCTGAACTAACACATAAACACATATATTAGATCAACATCATTAATTTTATACAAACCCAAATAGCAAAAATACAACTTATAAAATTCATTGCTAGGAGAGTACTTACTTAAATACCATACAGATGTAGCCTTCAAACACATTACATCTATTTCCCAGTTCGTAGCTCGAATAATTGCAAATGGAGCCACACATATGCTACACAATGAATATTTTTGAAAAACAAGCTGATTGTTTATTTTCAATGATTTTAATAAAAATAAGACATTTGTCATGCGATGCCAAGAACTGTATTAAATTTTATTGGAAAACTAAGTTGAAAAGGGGCATAATCCTGTTAAGATTCATAACAGAGTTATGATACCTGTCTGTACGAGTTCCTCTAATAACAGTGAATACATGTGTAAAGTTTTATTGAATTCCTTCAAAACAGTCTATTAAATCATTTTAGAATTGTTTTATTATTGGGTTTCAAGAACCTCATTGCTCAATGTCCAGTAAAACCTCAAGTGTATTCTGAGAATGTAATGAGCTTTAAATTAACTGGTTTCATTGTTCCAATTTTTATCACTGAACCAATCAGAATGCTTCATTCATATTTTCATTTGGTTGTTTCTATCATGACATCACTTTCTGGTATTATGACATCACACCCTGGTATTATGACATCACATCATGTTATTATGACATCACGTCATGCTATTATGATGCAACTCGGTGTGTTCTCAGAACTGAATGAGCCTTTTAATTGCTGTGAGAAACAGATTAAGACTGTTTGTATTGATCACTCATTGAGTCAGGGGCGTAGCCAGGCATACTCCTGTACGCCCGGGCGTACTCTAGAAAATCGAATGTGAAAAAATAAAAGTGCTTAGTTTTTAAAATCAGCAATAAAAATTGAACGGGGGTAGAGGGTGAGGCACTATTTTTAAAAACACACTTAATGAATGGAGGCGAAAGCCTCCAAAATCTCGCTCAAATGAAGCCACAAGCCTCCGAAATTGAACTCAAATTTCAAAAATTTCCCTGGGGAGGCCCCCACGACCCCCACCAGCAGCAGGGGGGAAACCCCTCCTGCACTCTCCCTCAGGGCGTATTCTCCAAAAGGCTCTGGTTACGCCCCTGTGAGTAATGAGTTATTTGAAACCAATCTTGAATCACAAAATTCTAAAAATAAAATAATTCTAAAATGATTTAATAGACTGTTTCAAATGTTTTCTGAGATAGGAGCTAAAGTGTAAAAGCCTACTTAGGTTAACTGACACCAACATGGACTCTGGAGCAAGTAGAATAGACTGTTTTTCCTTCGAATAGTTGAGCACAGCATCTGAGATTATTTCCATGTAATTATATTTATTTCTTACCAAATATGTAAAAAGGTGTCATTTCAATAATATATTTGCAATGTGGGATGCCTGTATTTCTTTCATTTATAGTTTTCTGGGCAAAATGTCTCAAATTTTAATTAAATTTAAAGAAAACAGTCAAATAACTAAAATTAAAGCACCATTATGTTTTATAATTTAAGAAAACAAGAGATCTACTAGTTTTATTTTTACAGTTATCTTCAGAAATGTGCTATGAATATTCCATTTTTACAAAATCCAACATTTCATATAGCTATATATAATATACACTATGTCTAGCGCTGCTATTTTTGGCCTATGGCCATAGAGCTAAATATGGACCAAAACGATAAGTGAATTGGCATTCATTTCCGATTTGAAATAGATCAACTTGTACTTACTATGAACTTTTCCGATAATCTTTGTGCTCTTTGTATATTTCTTAATCTTATAAAATGAGGACTGGATCATGTTGTGCATAGATTGGCTTTGTTATACCCATCATGTTATCTTTCTTTTTTTTAACTTTACATTTATATGCATGTGTACATGTCATCCAGTTCAGTATATAAGCTAGCCATCCATGTTGCTGAGTTTTGCAGAAATTAGGTGATGTAACGACCTTCCTTTGTGCTTAAGACATGTTAAGGGTGAGCAATACTTAAAGTTTCATTGTTTCATATAGAGTGTATATACATTCCAGACAGAATGTTTGTTCAATAGACGGAGTCCTAGAACTCCGCCCTGGCTAATTCTCTTATAGACTCTTATCTCGGGGTCGCAATAAGTTGTGGCAATCCGAAATGGCCGTCGTTAACCAAGACAAGTCAACAATCACCATCACAGACCACCATAACTATGAGTACGGTTCTACTATGTAGTCAAATCATCATTGTTGTGAACATATGTTTCCATTTTCACTTAAATCCTAGACGAAGTACCTTTCAATCTGACAAAAGCTAAACTGTACCTAAATCGAATCATGAATCTTTCTTTAAATGAAGAACATGTCCGTTTAATATTGTTGGGCATTAATATAACCCCTAACACATTCTTGGTACTCCACATTCTACAAACGGAATTCAATAGAATCTGTTGAAACGTACCACTGGAATTTAACTGGAATTCCATCTGAAGTTCCAGTACCTTATTTTCACTAGAGAAGTCTTCACTAATATATATCTACAAACATGGTAGGTAAAATTTCTTACTGAAAACAAATGTTGCATTGTCAAAGTTGTACATGCTGAACATTGTAGCAGTACAAGTTGTTTGCACCTACATCATGTTGCCCATGCTGAATTTTGTAGCAGTACAAGTTGTTTGTACCTACATCATGTTGCACGAGCAGAACATTGTAGCAGTACAAGTTGTTTGCACCTACATCATGTTGCCCATGCTGAATTTTGTAGCAGTACAAGTTGTTTGTACCTACATCATGTTGCACAAGCAGAACATTGTAGCAGTACAAGTGGTTTGTACCTACATCATGTTGCCCATGCTGAATTTTGTAGCAGTACAAGTGGTTTGTACCTACATCATGTTGCCCATGCTGAATTTTGTAGCAGTACAAGTTGTTTGTACCTACATCATGTTGCACAAGCAGAACATTGTAGCAGTACAAGTGGTTTGTACCTACATCATGTTGCCCATGCTGAATTTTGTAGCAGTACAAGTTGTTTGTACCTACATCATGTTGCACAAGCAGAACATTGTAGCAGTACAAGTGGTTTGTACCTACATCATGTTGCCCATGCTGAATTTTGTAGCAGTACAAGTTGTTTGTACCTACATCATGTTGCACATGCAGAACTTTGTAGCAATACAAGTTACTTGTACTTACATCATGTGACCAGTGCACGTGCAGAACATTGTAGCAGTACAAGTTGTTTGTACTTACATCATGTCAACGGTGCACGTGCAGAACATTGTAGCAGTACAAGTTGTTTGTACCTACATCATGTGACTGGTGCACGTGCAGAACATTGTAGCAGTACAAGTTGTTTGTACCTACCTCATGTGACCGGTGCACGTGCAGAACATTGTAGCAGTACAAGTTGTTTGTACCTACCTCATGTGACCGGTGCACGTGCAGAACATTGTAGCTGTACAAGTTGTTTGTACCTACATCATGTGACCGGTGCACGTGCAGAACATTGTAGCAGTACAAGTTGTTTGTACCTACCTCATGTGACCGGTGCACGTGCAGAACATTGTAGCAGTACAAGTTGTTTGTATCTACCTCATGTGACCGGTGCACGTGCAGAACATTGTAGCAGTACAAGTTGTTTGTACCTACCTCATGTGACCGGTGCACGTGCAGAACATTGTAGCAGTACAAGTTGTTTGTACCTACATCATGTGACTTGATAAAACCCATGAGGGGCCTATTCCAGATATTTTAAGTCTGTGAATACCTACATTTTATAGCTCAGGCTGGAAATAAAGCTACTTACCAACACTTTGGTAATACTAAATAGGTACTCACCTACAAGGCAAGTCAGTGCACCAAATAACAGACATTGCCCCATCTAAATTGTTCTCTTTTAGATAATCCACAATGATGTCCGTCGCCTCCGCCTTTGATATCCTCTCCCCATACATCTCTGTATAAAAGTTTTCTGCATCTCCATATTTGGACTTTACAGTCTTCAGTATATGCAATGCCTCTCCAAGAAGATCAAATCTTATTTCCGATCGAGGGTTTGCGTATATCTGCTCAAGTTGTTCCTCAGTTCCGCGATGAATGAACTCGGGAGTTTTACCGTAGGTGAGAAATTTTTGCTTCTGATCTTCGACATTTGTTGGACAGATGGCGCTGGCAAAGTTGTCCTTGTTGACGTTTTTTATGACACTAGAGGTTGTCTTGGACCGGCCACGCCAGTGTCGTACTTTCTTTGTCATGGCGATGTAACAGACAAAATGGTCTCCATTCCTACTGCTAGTTCAGTTCAAATTTGGATTGTGCAGCCTGAAAATAAAATAACATGGGTCCATTTTCGTAAAGAGCAATTTAAATAAAAATAAAAGTAGTTTAGCATCACATATTGATGGGAAAAAGAAGATTTTATCTCAAAAATCTCCATTTAAAAAGAATAATTTCAAGTTAACGAGGAACATTGCAGATTAATGTAACATCTTTTAATGTGTGTGTATGCATTCGTAGGAAGAGAAAATAAGGGTCATGAGTTTCACAGAACACGTGTTGATCGCATGCCACGTGCTTGGTTAGGCTGCAGGTTAAAGTTTTATGAAAACTTAACTCTGCCAAAATAAAAGATGAAAAATGCAGGTTAAAACGTGACGGACGACAGACAGACAACGACGACAACAGACAAAGTGATCCCTAAGTGTCTGCCATTCTACGCAGTCAACACAAAAACAATAAAATATGGAGGTTGTACAGTTGAACAGCCACCTCACGGCAAGACAGAGGGACAAACGGAAAAACACACAGGAAAATACAAGTAATTATAGTGCACAACTTTGATGTGGACAATACTATCTCCTGTCTCAAGGGTTTAATGCAACAATCTTGTAAATCTAGTCTTCGTTTTTATGTAGTTACACCAGTGTTGCATTACACCCTCAATTTCAGCAATCGTACATACATATATATTTAATTTACACTTCATACTGCCTACATATCCGTCTAACCGCTGCGGGTTCGAATCCCACTGAGAGCTCAACTTGTGAGAAAGTGTTGATTCTTACGAATGGCGGGAGGTATACAGTACTGGTTCTGCCCAGGAATAAGTGAGTGGTCTGCCATCACCACAAAAAAAATGCCCGTCATATAAAATTATAGTCTAAAATGTGACTGAGAAATGATGTTAAACAAACAAACAAATCCTATACATTGGAAGAATATAGTCATAACTTTCTGAACAAGGTATCGCATAATACTTCGAGGGTTGAGTGTATAACTACATAACTCAGCCGAAACACACAAAAACGACCCTTCAGACAATTTTTTTACATTTTATGTTTTGTGATGTTTATGAAACACGGTGATTTTCTCTTTAAAAAGCTCTTTATTTTATGTTGATATCTTAATTAAAAATAATTTTATCTCAATTTGAAAATTAAAAGAATGTACTTACCATTTATTTTGACGTTGACGTCGGCGTCTTGGACGACGTCGTTTATTAATTAACAACAAAAATCCTAAACAATTACAATTTTCTATAGCATCAACTATTTAAATTAAGAAAACTTATTCCCTATGATATAATAATTAGGAAAAACATGGAAGTGACGAGAAATTAGTAATTAACTGAATACCGGCCGACGCCATAAATTGTTACTTTATGACATTGTCGTCTAAACGTCCGAAGGGACGTTTTCGTGTGTTGCGGCTCAACTATATATATATAAAGAACAACACATTTACAATAGTCTAGCGTCGAGCCCTGAACATAAGTATTTACTGCTACCAGTATTGTAAGGATAATTACATAACAACTAACAACCACAAACAGATCAAAACACTTGTGAAGCATACCATTGTCAAATAATAACTATTTATCAGACGTTGCCAAAAAAACAATATTGTAAGTCAATAGATCACTATGTCAAAAAAATATAATTTGTATTACCTGTACATTAAAATTTTAATTCAATTCAGTCATACAGAGCTTTGATTTATGAGATTAGAGATTTTCAGATCACTACCTTCGACATGTCAACAGATAAGAACACCTACAAATCTGTACACATTTATTAAAGAGTTAAATGAACTAAATCGGGTTACCTAAATTGAACTGAAACCATTGTGTTCTATTAAATGCAAAATTGTAGCTGACATTACAGAACATATGAATTAATACAAGTCATAATTCAGGACAATTTTTTTATTTTACTGGTATTAATTAATTCCTTTGTTAAAGGCTATGTGTGAGGCAATTATTTATTAGGGCTTAAGTTAATTACCTTATATTATATAATTTAAAGATTTTTAGGAATAATATTGTCTATTGCAATTAAAATGAGATGACAATACATACAAACAAAAAATGACATCAATGATGATATAAACTAGATGGGTGTTCCGCAGAACATGTGTGTCGCCCATCAGTGCTTTGTCAGTTTAACAAGGTTTTTTGGACGAAGATAAAAGAACTTGACAAAACTGGCCTGAGTAAGTTTTCGTGAAGAAAAAATGAGTATTTAACGCATATAATGACCTTCATTGTGACCTTGACCTTTATATTTTAGTATGGCCATGTTGATGTTTTTCATGATGAGTATATATTGAAAGATTGATGAAGAAATATTAAGAAATGAGAAATTTACAGGCAACGTTTAGTTTTCGTGAAGAAAACAATGAGTATTTAACCCATATAATGACCCTCAGTGTGACCTTGACCTTTATTTGTCAGTAAGGTCATATTGATGTTGTCATGATGAGTACATATTGAAATTTTTATAAAGAAATGAGAAATTTATAGCCTCGTTAAGTTTGCATGAAGAAAAAAATGAGTATTTAACCCACATAATGACCTTCAATGTGACCTTGACCTTTACATTTTAGGATGGTCATGTCGATGTTGTCATGATGAGTATATATTGAAAGTTTGATGAAGAAATATCAAAAAAACGAGAAAGTTATAGCCAATGTTAAGTTTTCGTGAAGAAAAAATTAGTATTTAACCCATATATAATGACCTTCAGTGTGACCTTGACCTTTATATTTTAGTATGGTCAGGTTGATATTGTCATGATGAGAATATATATTTTAAGTTTGATAAAGAAATATCAAGACATTACGTGGTCTGAGTATTAGCATTCATACCCCATCCAACCTCTTCTCTTCTGAGCACGCAACGAGTGTCTCGATAGAAAAAGACTATTCTACTGTTTGAAAATCTGAAAATACACAGACAATACAATGTTGTCTCTCTTGCACTTCTTTTTATTATCATCATTCTCCAATTAGGCACTTTATTGTTGGTTATAACTTATATAACAATAAGAAATGAATTGCAAATTTATGGCGTTAACACAGAGAATGGCGAATTTACCATAAAGTGTTAGAGTGCATTGGGATGTATAGAATCATCGGTAGTAACCAATTTTTATGGTGTTTTACGTCATTTTCAACACGTAAGGTTATATATCGTCCCCTCCCCGCGAAAATGGCCAACCTCAGTTTTGGCGCGATAACGGGTTTTGACATTTTCGCAATGGTAAAAACAGCCCGCTTCACCCGCGAAGATTTCCAAGTTACTATCCAATCGGCTTACAAAAATATGACCATGTGATCATTTGGCGAACTTCCATTGGGCAGAAAAAAATTCGGGCGAAAATGTCCAACCTCAATGTAAACAACCGTGTGGCGGAATGACGCTGGAATTTCGATAAATTTGAGTGAGTATTATCATTTTAAGATTATAAATCATGCTACAGCTTAATTACAAACGTTTGATTGCTCATCTGTGGTGTTATATCATGTTAATTTAACCCCAAAACACTTCTAAGCTTATTGAATAAAATGTTTTGTTTATAAAATGATAATCACTGTGCCCATTCTCCATATTTTCGAAGGTAAAACACTGCAACATATTAGTTTGTGACTCAATGATAATACAAACACTTAATTGAAGAATTTTGTATTATATTCTCTCAGTTTTAATCACTAAACATGCCCTTGTAATTTTTCAACTTGAGGTTCGCCATTATCGCACAAGCCCATTTTCAGCGTTCTATAATGAGGTTGGTAATTTTCGCACAACTGCAGATATTATACTTACTTATTTACTAATTTATATAGTATGATAACATGTGAGTATTTTAATTATCTGAGGTCGTTTAACTTGCAGACTACTATTAAATTATAGAATTGATTTGATTTGTGCCTTGTCAGTGAAGCTTTGAGGCATAAATCAACATTTGAGAAAGAGTTTTCTCCCATATTTGGGAGAAAGTACATAAAAACTGCATACAAACGTCTTTTACTCAAACTTTTATTTTATTTCTAGGTTCATGGAAGGGTCAAGCAACCTGATATCCGGAATTCAGCTCTGTGACTTGCCAGATTTAGTCCTTGTGCATATTTTGAAGTTTATAGAACTACAAGAACTTCTGCTTAATGTTTCTAAAGTGAACAAAAGATTTTACAACTTAATAAATGAAACTTCTTCATTATGGAAGAATTTTAAATTTGAGTTTCCATTGGAGCTTCATAAGGAAAATCTTGAAAACGTGTTGAAGCATTCTATAGGAATACAAATATTTCATATTCCCTGCACAACTTTACATGTCTCATCAAACAAATTAGACTACTTATTTACAACACAGTTGAGTAGGGCAAACCTGTATTCCCTAGACATTACTGGCTGTAGAATATCTACACTGTGTTTCTTAAAGTGTTTTAAAAATTTACAAGACCTCAATATTTCTGAATGTCCAAATTTAGTAGACGAGGATTTGGAAGCTATTACACCACTAACTCAACTGGAGAGACTATACATATCGTTTACAGAAATTGATCCTGCCACGATCGTTAGAGTGTGATCTTCTCTACCACATCTGAAATTACTTGACGTTTCAGGGATTAAGCTTACGATAGAGCATTGTGTAAACTTATTAACAGATAATTTGCAATACTTTTACCTTTCACTAGAAAGTGATGAAGACGAAATTTGGTTATGTGGCTTAGCTCTGCGATTCAGAAACCTATGCGTGCATATCTATAGACCATTCACTTAGAAGAAACAAAATGTTGTCAAGAGGTAAAATACTTGTACAAATGTCTCTCAAAGCGACAACAGCTGACCATAACTCGGAATCAAGAAGAACATTCACAATTAGAGGAAGTGAAATAAATGAAACTGATCAACTTGTCAAATCTGCGTCAGAGCAAAATTTAGAAAATAAATTACAATCAAACGATCATGAATATTATACAGCAACAAAGGTCTCGACTGATAATTGTGAAAACGGATGTGCACCAGCGTCATCACAGCAAAATGTTGATTCAACGGCTCTTCATCAAATTGTACAAATACAATATACAAATGAAGGATTAAGTAGTGAAAATAATCAACTAATTGCTTTGGAAGAAAATCAAGATGAATGTGAATCTCCTAGTGACGCTGATATTACCTTAGACTATGATGATGACGTTAGAGATCCTGATTGGAAAGACCCGGATCAAAATCCTAGTTCAGACGCTGATGAAAACAACAACATACCGGAAAATGTTGATCATGAGGAAATTGTTGAACCTCAAAGTACTGACTCAAACAATGGATTCAAACGAAAGCGGAAAAACGGCAAGATGAAAGAAACACAAAAGAAGAAAAGAATGAGTGGAGAGAATTATGCAGGTGTCAAGAAAAATGAACAGGGTGTAAAGACATATTGCACAGAACGCGCAGGCAGGTTTGTTTGTCCGTCTAACTGTGGAAAAAAGTGTGAGAAGAGCAAAGATACAAAGTGTAAGTTATTGACAGAAGAGGACAGAGCAAACATATTCGAAAAGTTTTGGAAGGACATGACTTGGGGAGAGAAGAAATGCTATGTAACATCACATGTTGACAGATGTGCAGTATAGCAAAGGACAAAAGGTCCAGGAGAAAGCAGTCGAAGGAATTATTCATATATTTATTATTTGAGAAAAGGAGGTGAAGCTGTTAAAGTATGCCAGTCAATGTTCAGTAGCACACTAGGTATGAACGTAAAAACAATCTATAACTGGTTAACTGAGGATACAAAAGATCCCAGAACAGATCAGAAGGAAATTGACAACGAACGCACAAGATTAAACAATGAACGTAAAACATCAGCAAGAGTATTTCTAACAGAACTTCCCAAAGTCGAGTCACATTACTGTAGAGCTAAGACGAAGAAGCAATATTTAGAATCTTTGTTTCAAAGTAAGAACGACTTGTATCGAGAATACGTACGGAAAACCAAAAGTGAAGGGGGAACTCCGTATCACCAAACTGGGTTCTATGAACTATTTGAAAGCATGAATCTTGCTATTTGGAAACCGAAAAAGGATCAATGTGACAAATGTGTTGAATTCGAAGCCGGAAATCTTGATAGGGATGAATACGAGAGCCATATCCAAAGGAAGGACGAAGCTAGAGAAAGTAAAACGATAGACAAAGAAATTGCTAAAAGAGACGACAGTGTAAAAGTGCTTACAATGGACCTACAAAGTTTACTAATTTGTCCTCGTCTAGAGGCTAGTAGCCTATATTATAAGATGAAACTATCTTGCCATAACTTTACAATATATGATCTCTCAACAAATGAAGCGATGAATTACTTCTGGCATGAAGGAGAGGGAGAGCTGAATGCAAATGTGTTCGCATCATGTGTTATTGATTACTTAGATAGTATAGACACATCGAACATCACCGATATTACAATATACAGCGACGGCTGTACCTATCAAAATAGGAACTGCACAATGGCCAATGCATTACTTCTTTGGGCAGCGAAGAATAATATAGTAGTCTATCAGAAATATTTGGAGAGGGGGCACACGCAGATGGAGTGCGACTCCGTGCACTCCGTAATAGAAAGAAAGATACGTAAGCAACCTATCTATGTACCTCAGATGTATGTGGACAACATTGAACTCGCTAAAACAGCTAATCCCAAATATAAAGTGAAATATCTTGACCATGAATTCTTTGACGACTACGAAAGCCTTAACTATTACACTACCATTAGACCGGGAGTTGGTGTAGGGGCCTCTACAGTGACTGATATAAGAGTGTTAAGGTACAACACAGATGGAAAAATTGAATATAAACTGAAGCACAGCGACGAAGCGTTTCTTGAAATACCGAGAGCCAGAAGTAACAGAACCCGCGAAGTATCAATTTTAGACGTACCAAACAAGCTCTACAGAAATAGCATCCCTATAAAGAAAGGAAAATACCAGCATCTAATGCAACTTAAGTCAGTAATCCCGAGAGACTTTCATGGTTTTTATGACAATCTCCCACATATAACGTGAACTTACTCTTTGTTGGAAAAGAACTGTTGCAGGACGGTATGCTGTAAAACTGATATTTTACAGCTCAAAATATTACTAGGATCATGGTTTAGAGTTTGACGAAATATTGTGTATAGGGTATTGTCGTAAATTGTGCAACAAATTATTCATACATTGAAACTGCTTAAATGATCTGGTTTATTTCAAAGTTTCATTACAGAAAAGTGCCATTTAAATGTTTACTAAAAGTTGCACTTGATCAGGCAAATACAGCACAGTGAATTTGAGACTGTGCTTTGAAGAATATGTAGTTTGCTTTTAACATAACCGTTGAATGTTTATTAGTGTTGAATCCAATGATTCATAATGTTTATTGTTAAAATTCTTTTTCTTGAAAAAATCAGTGATTACTGAAGTGACTCTTAATAATGAGAACGATCATAATTTACGAATTATAACAAAGCTTCATAATAAAAAAGATGTTAAAAAGTTTCCTTAGATTGGCTGCATTCTACTTTTTAAATATCAAAGATATTTCAGATAATTATGTTCCGTGGTTTGGTTTCTATTTGACATTCTGCAAACAGGATAAATTATGTATAAACAAATTATACCTGCTTGTCAATAATTTCTTTCAAATTAAATTCACTAAATAATATAATTATTATATTGTTTAATGAATTTAATTTGAAAGAAATTATTGACAAGATGTTTAGATTTTGACATTAGATATACATTAGTGAATTTGAATGTTTGAATCTAAAAGAAATGAGTCATGTCAGATTGTTAATTTTTTATTATCTTAGCACATTGGAACGTACATGTTGTTGCTTAACAAATATATTTGAAATGTACATCAAAACCAATTTCATTTGGAAAACATACAATTTTCACTATTCCAAAATTATTGTTGTTCAAATATGATCACGTTAGGTTTTGCTAATATCTACCGAATATTGCCATCTTGTTTACCTTTTCTTTTTAACAGTTATTGTTGGTGCATATTGATTTGATTTTATACCGTTATTTTAATTAACAAGCTATTGAAAGTTCAACCTTTTGTCGAAAAAAGCATTACATTGAGAGTCGTAGTTGTATCATTGTGTTCGTTGATTTATCTATCAAGGCGTTTAAGTACATGTACATAGCAACACTTTTTATGTTAATTGCTCACAAGTTGTGTTCAAGTTGTGTTTTGTATTTCATTTCATTATTTTAGTGACAATAAAAGTTTACTGTTTTCATTTAGCTCTAGTATTCGGATTGGAAATGATTGCAGTCATGCGACAAAGTAAAGACAAAAGTTCATCGACCAAAATGGTTTAAATAATTAAAAAAGTCTTCATAATTCCAGAATATTAATGCCTGGTGACTTTAAACTGCATTGGTGAGTTAATATAGAAGAAATAGTGGCGAATTAATTACTACTTCGTCGTGTCAGATTTATCCCTGTGTCCATTCCAAAGATATCAAACTGTAGTTATGGTCTTTCAAATAACGTCTAGTCGGAAATTCGATAATCTTTCATGTAATCATGGGTATAGATTTAATAAAGGCAATGATTGAAAGAAGAGTCTACTTCTGATGAATACCTTTAATCATCCTGGTTAAATATAACGATTAGTTAACATGAAGAGCACAGAAAATTACTTAATTATGAATTATTTGTTCACTAATTTATTCGGAAATGGCGCAACTCGACAAAAAATGCAATTTGCCGTTTACTAAAATTTCGTACTTGGCGAATCTCAAACGAATTTGGCGCATCTCAAACTCTACCGGATATTATTTCAAATTTTTTTAGTAGAAAATGGCGTAACTCAAGCTTTCACTACAGGAACAATAAAGCGTCACTTTTCAACATTTTGACATATAAAGAAAGGTCTAAAAAGTCACCGTGCAAAGTTTCGGCTTCATTCTGAAATTTAAAAAAAATATATGAATTTTTTTTTCTCTCCTGAAAACTTGAAAAAAATGAGGTCGGCCATTTTCGCGGGGAGGTGACGATATGATGGTTGATTTTTTTGTGGTGGAGGCAGACCACTCACTTTTCCTGGGTAGAACCAGTACTGTACACGTCCCGCCATCTGTAAGAATCGACACTTCCTCACTTACAAGTCGAGCTCCCAGAGGGATTCGAACCCGCAGTGGTGAGAGGCAAAATAAATCGTTTTCTGTTTAAATGCAATTTTCTCAGCTCATGTATTAGATTTTAACATTTTCCAGGCCAGAAGAAATATGCTATATACATTTCTGAAGATACAATTGACATTTTTCTTTCATTTTAAATTTAGACATAATTTATTATAACCCAGGTGATTCTATACCTATTAACCCACTGTAATGCATGGAATCTGTCATTCATTACTGGCTTTCAATACTGCATAAACATATACAATTTGATTCTTATAATTATGAAAAGCCAAAAGATAAAATACAAAACTCATATACCTGTCTTCTCTCCCATATTTAGGGGAATTTTGGGATTGAATTCTGCTAAAAAGAATCTCTGTAGAGCTAGAAAAGTATTTTCTTTTCAACACAGACAAAAATCAAAATCCATTCTTTTCATTTCCAAATCTACTAAAATCTCACATGTTGTTCGAACAATCAAAATGTGCACAGAAACAGGACTATTATCAACCCAGTACCGAGATAACTACTCTTCATTCATAAAAGAAACAAGAAAACCATTTGTTATAAAGATAAGTTCCTTTTGTCACCAAATTGTCACTAACAAATCTATTAAATTTAAATTTGAAACATTGCATTGGTTACTTACTGAACAGTACACTTGAATTTAAAATCTTTTTCAAGTACGTACTTGGGCTTGTCAAATTTGTCTGATAATAAATACAGCCCTCTGAAAACATTCAATAGGAGATTATTTGACTAACAGGTTAAATACAGCACAAATTTAAAGTGTTCAGTTTCAACAGATCAGAGTCTAAATATCG
The DNA here is from genome assembly GCA_037043455.1 of Cyrtodaria siliqua. Taxonomy (NCBI): domain Eukaryota; kingdom Metazoa; phylum Mollusca; class Bivalvia; order Adapedonta; family Hiatellidae; genus Cyrtodaria; species Cyrtodaria siliqua. The sequence continues at coordinate 232,365 of JAWPHD010002581.1, read as the reverse complement.
AATATTCTAGAACACCATTGTAAGTATTTGAGAATAACATGAAGAATATTTTCCCTAACAACTCTATATAACGTTACATAAAAGACAATGCAGGTTAATTTATGTGCATTTATTATTTGTATTTTATGACATCACAGGATGGTTCTAATGATATTAAAGGGAATGTTTGCATATATTTAAACATCTTTATTATAGCTAGTCTTGAAAAACTTGGAAAAGGGTGAAAGAATTATCGAAATCAGATGCTAAACAAAAATATATATATATATATATGACCATTCGAAAGTTATTCTGAAACAAATATGGAAAAAACATGTTAAGAATTAATGACGTTATTGTTCTTAATTACATTATGTGGCATAGTGATACATGTATATCATTTAAAGCAAAGAAAATAACTGCAATGTATGAACAATCCATAACTGATAATATAATGCAATACTGTTTAATGTCGAAATAATTTTCGACAAGGATCAACAACATGTCATGCTGATCATTTTACAAAAAAGTCCCATATCAATATCACTTATAGTTTTCAAGAAGTAGACGCTACAAACTTGTTTTTTAAAAATCTATTTTTTTTTTTGCAATTATGTCTCAAATGAAACATTGAAGATGGTGTCTTCCGTGGGGTTGGGGTTGGCAGAGGTGGGTGGTGGGGGGAGTAACAGAGGGTCTTTTTTTTTTTTAATTATGTCTAAAAGGAACATTTTGATGAAGGGATTACAGTGTGTAATAATAACGTTTTTTTTTCTGTACGTGCATGTGGTGGTGGTGTTGGTGGTGGTGGGGGTGGTGGTGGGGGTTTACCTGTGTGAAGAAAATGTGTCGCTGTAAATACTTTTCTCTTTTATTTTACATGCGTCTTTCAAGGTTCAAAAGTGTTGTGTTTTTTTGTTTTTTACATGCTGCTTTCAAAGTTCAAAAAGATAAAAATCACCTATGTGATCGAGGGGTTAACAACGTTGCATTGAATTTGTATATATTCTCGCCTTTCACCGCTGCGGGTTCAAATCAAACCGGGAGCTCGACTTGTAAGTGAGGAAGTGCCGATTCTTAAGGATTGCGGGTTGTGTACAATACTAGTTCGACCCAGGAAAAGTGGGTGGTCTGCCTCCACCCCACAAAAAATCATATATAACCTTACATGACATGTTGAAAATGACGTAAAACACCATACAAACAAAATTAAAAAGTAATATATAATGCATAAAATGACAATTTTTTAAACTGATTGAATGAAACAGTGATAAATGTGAGTTAACATACTTACAGATAATTATATCTGATTTACCGGTAATCTTTCCCATAATAACCCACAGTACCAAAGTACGCACCAGCATTGAATGCTCTACAAATGCTATCTCTAGAATATCGAGAAAGTTGCCAAATCATACACTTAGGCAATAGGAATTTATGTATTTATTTATATTCATACCAAAGGGACACATGACAATCTTGAGTTTTATATCTGGCATTGAAATTAGTACAGCGATTTATTAATCCTGTATCATTTTGACTTTAAAACTGTTTGCATATAATTCAATAAAAAATTGAGAATTCTGTTTCCTTCATTACTCTATTCTACACATTTTTTAAATATATTATTAGTGCAATATTATCAAAAGGCAATAATATGCAACAATTTGCTTCGAACTATTCTAACAATTAATATTAATGATTGAACAAATTCAAGTTAAGAGAAAAACTAACGGGACGCCGTGAGTTTTTAAAAAATCAAGATTGCCGTGTGTCCCTTTAAACTTGCTTGCATATATTATGATTAAATAAAAAAAAAAAATTCCTTTTCTCATATTATTCTACCATACTAGAAGTTTAAATATATATTATTGTTGAAATTTAATCAGAAGTTAATAATATTATGCAAACAACTTGCTCCATACTACGAGTATTCTTATAATTAATATTCTAACGTACTTGACAAAAATCCTGGTTGATGTTAAAATAATTGACTATTAAATAATGCATTTATCCTGTTGCAAATCCAGTCATGTGACATTACCCGTCAAAAACATGATGTCACTTAGTTTTATTTGAAACCCTTTGCGAGTAAAATTGTCGAAAAGCACTAAAATCTGTTAGAAACAGGTTAGCCAGTATTGAAATGTTGACAGTATATCAGTCATTTAACCGTCGCAAATTGTTTTTAACATACTATAAAATGTCCAACGACTAAACGACTGATATATCGTCGTAAAATTCAAAATTTCAATACAGCTAACCCTATATTAATGATTGAACAAATGCATAAGTTATGTAGAAAAACTATGGTAAGGGGATGCCATGAGTTTTCAAAAACTCAACATTGCCATGTGTCCCTTTAATAATAACAAAACAACTCAAAACCAAGATTCTTAAGTAAACACTTTTTATTTGAAAACATTTCTTTAAGTAAAAATATTTATTGATATTTATCTATAGATTAGTTGTTTTAATATAATTTTTTACAATTTTATGTTGATAAGCATTTTTTCCTTGATCTATACTTTAGTGTTTTTCCTCGATCCCTGTAATGTTAAATGAAAATGTAAGTTTTAAAACTTGGCCTCGAATCAATGACACCAAGATATAACGGGTCATTAACTGGAGTTTTATCAAATATCAACTGATTATTTTCAATTCTGCTGATACATAATCTGGTGGATCTATTGCCAAACTTTAGACTATTACTGGTCTATTCTATTGAACTGCACTGAAGTGAACTAGAGATATTACACATGGTATCTGAGTATTAAACAATTACGCTTACCGGTATATAAACAGCTTTCAGGCTTTTTTCTGGGTATTTTGGGAAAAGGTTCCCTGCTCCCTCCCTCGTCGGAGAATTTGCAAAATTGGGAAATATTTTTATCGACAAAATACAGGATTTGGGAATTTTCAGAAAAAGTATTGTAGCAAATACTAGTCATTTTTTTAATCTTTTGAGCCTGTAGCGTCTTTTTTCCTGGTTTTGTTGCAATAATAGTTACTATCATGCGACATGTTTGTTGTCTGTTTACCCGCATTACACTCCCTACGAATATAGCACACGAGAACCATACAGGTTATTCTCTATGATAGTATACGAAATATCCGTATGTATAATATGTGCGCTATTCTCTGGCTGCTATTTTCGATATGTGGACCCACCCGACTGAGGTTGAAAAAACTGAATTGGGATAAAAAACAAGAGGTCAATGACCTTGAAGCTCTACTGATTGATTTTGATTTCAGGAAGTAGTCGCTACAAACTTGTTTTTTAAAAAAATATTTTTAGCCGTGGCGGCCATCTTGAATTTCCGGCTGACCTGAAATTTTGCTAGGATCAATTAGACATCAAGAGCAACATTCCTGTGAAGTTTCATGAAAATCCGTCAAGTAGTTTCAGAGGAGTAGTCGCTACAAGTTTTCATTATATAACTCTATGTAAACAAAGATGGCCACTGACAGCCATGTTTAACATCGAATCAAAACGATTTTTGACAAGGACCAACATCATGTCATGCTGATCATTTTAGAAAAAGTCTGATATCAATATCATTTATAGTTTTCAAGAAGTAGTCGCTACAAACTTGTATGAAAATCTATTTTTAGCCATGGCGGCCATCTTGAATTTCCGGCCGACCTGAAATTTTGCTAGGATCAATTAGACATTAAGAGCAACATTCCTGTAAAGTTTCATGAAAATCCGCCAAGTAGTTTCAGAGGAGTAGTCTCTACAAGTTTTTACTATATAATTCTATGTAAACAAAGATGGCTGCTGGCAGCCATGTTCAATGTCGAATCAAAACGATTTTTGACAAGGACCAACATCATGTTATGCTGATCATTTTAGAAAAAGTCCATATCAATATCACTTATAGTTTTCAAGAAGTAGCCGCTACAAACTTGTATTTTAAAAATTTATTTTTAGCTTTGGCGGCCATCTTGGATTTCACATCAACATGAATTTTTGCTAGGATCAACTAGACTTCCTGGGCAACATTTCTGTAAAGTTTCATGAATATCCATCCAGTAGTGTCAGAGGAGTAGTCGCTACAAATAAAAGTTTACGGACAGACGGACGGACGCCGCACCACGGCATAATTAAGCTCTGCTGATCTCTGATCAGTCGAGCTAAAAATTGAAATTGGGATTAAATATCTATATTTGGCATTGGGAATGGGGCGCAATATCGGCTCCGTGGGAAGTCCAGAAAAAGGCCTGGCTTTAAAGGGTACATGTATCAGACTTTTCGTGGGGGTCTAGGGGTCTGACTTAAAATTTACAAATAATGATATTTTCTACTCTGAAATGCCAAAAAAATAATAACTTTTAATGAATGAGTCTAAAATTGACCCCTTATTTATAAGGAAATTCATCTTGCACAGCAAAGATTGCTTACTAATTAATTTAAGTATTTTATGCCTGATTCTATTCAAAATGTTTGTTTGTTTGAATGGTGTTTTATGCCATTTTTAGCATAATAGGCCATATATGACAGTCAATTTGTTTTGGTGGAGGCAGACCTCCCACTTATTCCTGAGTAGAACCAGTACTGTATACCTCTAAAATCGACACTTTCGCGCGTACAAGTTGAGCGACTAGTGGGATTCGATCCTACAGCGGTGATATTCCAAATGTATAGTGAATTTAAAATGTATAATGAATTCAAGTTTTAAGACAACACTGTTGAAAGTAATTTCAGTTATAATATCATGAATGATATCATGAATTGAAACAGTTCTTTTAGTAGAAAAAGCCTGATCTATCCCCTTTAAATAAGAACATTATACCCAGATGGCCCCACAAATGCCCCATATATTGCTACAATTTTGATACAGGTTAACTAAAAAATTCACTGAAACCTTTATCAAAAGTTCACTGAAATTTGTCTGTTTTATGAAGATTGACCAACTATCTAGATTAAGGTAAAATTATGGTCATTATTTTTTAAAAATACTTGAATTATATTAAATACAGGTAAGATCATTGAATTTATATTTAGGGCCATCCTTAAAGAATTGTTGGTTTGCAAACTTTGCTGTGCTCCAACCTAATCACTGAAAAGGCAGCTACCCAACTTTCTTTAATTTATGGGCCTATACACTTTTTTTTTTACACTTTTTAGCACCGGGCTGCAAATAAACTGTTTTGTTAAGCACTTTCAACCTACCCACACTGACAGGCACTTAAAACTTTCTGGGTCGGAGCACAGCAAACCAACAATATTTTAAGGATGACCCTAGGGAATATAAATTTATTGATCCATTAATTACAAACAAGTTCTACAGTTGTCAATGTAATATCAGGCGCGTAGCCAGGCATACGCCCGTACGCACGGGCGTACGCCTCTTGGAAAAAAATGAGAAAACATAGTGCCCCAAAAATGCAATAAAAACTGAAGTCTGACTAGGGTGAGACCCATTATTAGAAATTTATAAACATATAAATATCAAAGTTATCAAAACAGATGCCATAAAATGGAAATTTCAATCTAAGATATTCATTTTTCGCAACTATATAATTTATTTATCAATCAATCAATAAAAGCCATCATTTTCAGCCCAAAATCGTCAAAAGCAACGTGCGGACGCTTAGGGCTTCCGGGGGGCTTCGCCTTCGCCCCCGTGGACCCCCTACCAACCGCCCCTTGGACCCCGGGCGTATCCTCCAAAGCGGCCTAGCTACGCCCCTGAATATATAAGCAGGACATATAATAAAACTTTGATTTAAATAGAATTATACAATACCACTGAACCTATTAAAATGTATACATTTTCCTTATTCTTATCAAAAACGTTATCTATGTCTTTGATGTGTAGCACACCATATTCACCAAAACAACTGAAAAGCATAAGTATTAGTTTTCCTTATGATCATAATGTACTGCCATGTCATCGGTATAGACGGCTTAAATGCTGTCTGACGGATGTCATTGGGCAGAATTACATACGCAGAGATGAAAATCTAGGATTGCTAATATATCTGCAATTAATTGTGAGGGATATGGAGTGCAAGATATATAGTTTAATTAACACTGTCAGGGGCGGATTCAGGATTTCAGCTTAGGGGGGGGCGTAAAATTTTGGTCAATTTTCGGGTCCGTCTCTAGCCTCATAAAACGGTTGCGATAGTGCATTGTTAGGGTAAAAAAGTCCGTTTTCAAATAAAAGGAATTAACAATGTTAATTAAACCACTCATTAGCCAGTATGCGTCGAGCGAGCGAGAACATTTTTTATACTGAGGGCATGCATCGAAATTGTTTGATATTGTATCTACAGTAACATGAACATACATGTATGAATAAAAAAAGTCCGTTTTCAAATAAAAGGATTTAACAATGTGTTAATTAAACCACTCATTAGCCATTATGCGTCGAGCGAGCGAAGCGAGTAAGAAAAAATTTTATACTGAGGGCGTGCAACCAAATTGTTTGATATTTTATGTACAATAATATGGACATACATGTATGAATAAAAAAAGTCTGTTTTCAAATAAAAGGATTTAACAATGTGTTAATTAAACCACTCATTAGCCATTATGCGTCGAGCGAGCGAAGCGAGCAAGAAAAAATTTATACTGAGGGCGTGCAACCAAATTGTTTGATATTTTATGTACAATAATATGGACATACATGTATGAATAAAAAAAGTCTGTTTTCAAATAAAAAGATTTAACAGTGTGTTAATTAAACCACTCATTAGACATTATGCATCGAGCGAGCGAGAACATTTTTTATACTGAGGGCGTGCATCGAAATTGTTTGATATTTTATCTACAGTAACATGGACATACATGTATGAATAAAAAAAGTCCATTTTCAAATAAATGGATTTAACAATGTGTTAATTAAACCACTGATTAGCCATTATGCGTCGAGCGAGCGAAACGAGCAAGAAATTTGTTTATACTGAGGGCATGCAACGAAATTGTTTGATATTTTATGTACAATAATATGGACATACATGTATGAATAAAAAAAATCTGTTTTCAAATAAAAAAAAATTAACAATGTGTTAATTAAAACACACATTAGCCATTATGCGTCGAGCGAGCGAGAACATTTTTTATACTGAGGGCGTGCATCGAAATTGTTTGATATTTTATCTACAGTAACATGGACATACATGTATGAATAAAATTGTCCGTTTTCAAATAAAATGATTTAACAATTTAATGTGTTAATTAAACGACTCATTAGCCAATATGCGGCGAGCGAGCGAAAAAAAAAATTATACTGAGGGCGTGCGACGTAATTGTTTGATATTTTATCTACAGTAACATGGACATACATGTATGATCCGGAATTTTTAGGGGGGCGCGAGCCGGGTGCGCACCCCCCTGGATCCGCTAGTGATTGTTGTGATACGGGAAATAATTCCCGAGTGAAAAAAATTCTTGCGATACAGAAACTCGTGAGAAAGATTTTTGCAATATAGAAACAAGTGCACTTGCGCACGAGTTTCTGTATCGCAAGAATCTTTCTCACGAGTTTCTGTATCGCAAGAGTTTCTGTATTGAGGGAATTATTATTTATTATTAATTAATCATTTTCCATATCATGACAACAATGTATATTAAACTATATATTATATATTCTGTGATGAATTTCTTTCCAATCGTCAATATTTTTACACCAGTTTGCCTTTTTACACCAGTTACGTCATACAAACAAAACAAAACAAGTGAACCGGAACTCTTCGTTAATTTCCGTAATCGGTATTTCCTAGTGGCGGAATCTGACGACAACGTCCGTAAAACAATCGGAACATCATTTGGCGTTCCCGCCACTGACGGAAAAGGCCGAGCAATATATGTTCAGTAGAGCAAACGAGTAGATATAGCTTTTCTATTCCCAGTATTTCCTATACAAATCACAGACAAATATATAATATACTGTAATATTCCCCACAAAAAAAAAAATAACAAAAAAAAAAGTTCTGGACATCTCAAAAATACAGGTATATATTTATGGGACTTGCCTCCTGAATTGAAACAAAAAATCAATAAAAAAAATATATATAAGTTTTAAAAGGACACCGGCGTCAATCTTGAATATTAAAATTATAGTCTATTCATAACTTTCACATCTGGTCAACTTCCGGTAGGTCAAGATATTCAGTAGGTGAAACTAAAGGGGTTTACTCAGACTTTATTCTCAATCTCCATATGAAAAATGAAAATATTAGACCATGATTTAAATTAAATGTATTCTTATTAGTGTTTTAAAATCAGACAACACCAAAAGAAGATACATAGATGTACACAAAAAAACAAAGCTTTTAATGTACTTATCACTACAAATTAGTTTTATAAAGGGCTAAAGTCAGTTGAGCTCCAACGATAAACACTGAGTTTACCCCCTACCAGAATGAGGATCGAGGTCTTTTATTTTATTGATCACTGATTGGTCAAAATATTTTGCTGATGTCATGTGAAAGTTATGAATTAATGGTGCAATATAAATTAATCACCAGTTATTAATATGCAAAACTAATTTGCTTTATACTATTCTTATAATAAATTAATGGTTGAACAAAGTTTTATGCAAGATAAATGTGAAAAACTAATGGGATGCCGCAAGTTTTTGAAAAATCAAGATTGCCGTGTGTCCATTTAATAATTACAACTCAAACAGTGTTCAAATTTAACACTTATTTACTTGCTAGATTGCAAGTAGAAAATATTAGCACTCGCTAATTTTTTCAAGTTAAAATAAAAGAAACCCACTAGGTCTCGGTCTACATTTATTCACTGAAAATATTTATTTAACTTGGTTTTTAACTTAGTTAAATACATATATAGGTGGATATAAGTAAGTATAATTATATTTCATTTCAGTCCTGCATCCTGGCTGAGTGTGAAAATGTCATTATTTATATAATATATATACTGTATAGCAATTCTTTTAAAATCAATCGAGGTTTTAAATTATTACTGCAAGGACCATGATTAAAATAGCCCACTTGCTTTTTTTAGCATGTGGCTTAAAATATTAAATTTGATCCCTGTCAAAATCCTTCCACCTAGTTTAAATTTGTCTTAGAGTTTGTAGCACAGGAACTGGTCACTTTTTTTTTTTGCCTTCTATTATTATAATTGTAAAGACAATTATAATAATAGAAGGCAAAAAAAAAAAGTGACCAGTTCCTGTGGTTTGTAGCATATTTTTAAAATATGTTTATCATCGATTCGGGTATAATATGAAATGATGAGTCTAACGAGTTCCCCAAAAGTGCAGGAAAATATAACATGAACAAGAAAAAGCAAGTGTCTATTGATAAAATATATATCTTTGTTTACACACAGACCTAATAACAATATTAATATGTCTGTGGTTTACACAAGTAAAACAAGGTTTGTTTTATTATTACGGACTCTTTATAACATAATGATAAGGACAAATAATATTTGTTTGGTTCCGGTTTCCCGACCGAGCCAGTTTTTAAGGGATGAGTACAAATATTTTATGCAAATTAATATTTTAAAAAAAAATCTGTTCTGTACCTGATATCAACAAATACATATTTAAGATAGTTTGTTACACTTTAAAAGTATTGAGTGAGAAATACATATGTAAAAGACAAAATAAAAAATAAAAGACAAAATAATAAAAATTAAATTATTTTCCCTACCTGCATGCCTACAGTATTTTTTTAGCATGCAATATATAATTTTATTTGGTCAAACGCAGTTTTTTTGTCAGACATGGCCGTGACGGGTCTCCCAAATGTTTTTCATTTTGTCATGTATAATTTATTCTCAGGATAATTTTAAGATTTATCACAGTATTTTATTTTTTTTTCTGTTTTTATAGCCAAAACATATCTTTTTTCCCCAATTTTGAGGGGAAAAAATCCAAATGGAAGAAAATAATAAAACAAATTAAAAAAGAAGCGTAAGTATTTTAACTTGACAAGTGCTGAGAACAAAATACTTTTAAATACCTCTGCTCTGACCTTAGTGTACTATTTCCATATTTTATCTCGATGTACATGGAAGATGAGCCTGACATGTCCATGCCTGTTAGGCGCCATATAACCTCTTCATGTGTTGGTGCGCCTTAAAACCCAATTCAATTCAATTAAAGATGCAATTATTAAATTGCTGTAAAAAAAATTGAAGGTTGATTTGGGGCGAAACGTCTTGCGGGGAAATAACTAAGATAAATTAGAAGCAGCAAGCAATTATCTCATTCACTGCAGAAAGAAAAGCAATTAAAAAAATAAGGAATACCTTCTCTACATGATTTCCAAGTTCAGTTTTCTTTAAATCCAAGATATTATACAATTTCTTTCGGTGGATACACTTCACCAGCCATTGATAAATAAAAGGTCACTAGGTGTGACGTCACTATAACGCGGTGGCTACTGAAAGTCGGGACGTTTTCAAAACGTTGGAGAAGGCAGTGGTACAATTGTTTCCTTTTAAACGGAACGGTTTACCTGAGCAGGAACGGGAACAAAAATATTATCGATTGCACAAAACCTTCCACGACATTATAACCTCATATATATCCAAATTATTATGTGATTACTATGCCAGTGATGGCCCATGATTGGAAATCAAAGATATTTTATTCTATTCTATGGGCTACATTTGCGATTTGGGCATACAGCAGGATTTTCTTGTCCGTTTATATACTTTACAAAGTAATTTGTAGCAAATGTGCAGTTCTGCAGGTTAGAAGGTTCTAGGACCATTCTTAATTTCTGCATATTTTTTATCTAGATGTAAATGGAAAGGGTCTGTAATGTTCATTTCTGTTGGCGCCATATAACATATTTCTGTTGGTGCGCCGTAAAAGCTCAATTCAATTCAATACTTGCATTGGTATGGTCATAATGTTTAATCGATTTTTTTACTACTATTCATGCTTACAAAAGATTGATCATCAAAATCATATATACAGTTCAATATGTTAATATGCTTAAAAGACGCTAGTCATTTGACATACACATATATGAGTATGACCTATTCAATGTTTCTCCCGTAAAGCCAAGAAAAAAATCAACATCGTCAAGCTTAGACCACAGTTGACCATGAGCCTACTATTATTGTTATGCACAGTCCTGTACTTCATGAACTATAATGAACATGCATCACATACTGCATATGCTACAAATATTGCAATCGATGTAAAAAACTTGAAAAACTTTCACCTCAGACGAATTGAACCGCACAACCCATCTACGTGTAAAACCATTCTGACATTACTATTAGTGCTGTCCGGTGATATATCGAACTAAACCGTGGACCACCAAGGAACAGCCAACCTGTTTGGCCCTGTGCCATCTGCGAATACCCAGTATCTTGGTTGCCTGCGATGACTGTAATGTTTAGCATCACAGAACGTGTTTATCTATGTGCTCAAACGACTATAGAGCCTTAGAACGGCCCAGTCTTGTATGGAAGTGCTGCATATGTGACAGCCTAAATTGCGACAGTTTCACCTTTCGCAGTTACGAACTCCAAACATCAAATTCTTCACACCATTAACATTCATCGACTCGACCATAGACTCTGTCCACTCTACACACAAGCCCTCTACACACAAGCAGCCCTAGAGGTAACAACACCAACAGCTCACACAGACATTCTACTTCGAGCAACCACAGCAGTCGTAGGATGTCGTCAGGGAAAGACCTCAGTGATTCTAACCCCTACCCAGAGCTGCCAGATAAGCAGAACCTCAGAATCCTTAACATCACCTGCAGAAGTGTGAAAGAAAGTAATTCCGAGTTCAAAATGGCTGTCAACTACATAAAACCAGACATAATTTGTGGAACAAAATCATGGCTGAAAGGAATACAACCAGGCAAACCAACATCTCCAAACGCTATTAACAATGCCGAAATCTTCCCATCCAACTACCAAGCATTCAGGAACGACAGGGGCACTAGAGGCGGTGGAGTTTTCATAGCAGTCCAGATCAACTTGACGGCAATAGATTGTATTGATTTCATCACAGACTGTGAACTTGAATATGTAAAAGTGACACTTAAATTAAAGAAAGTCCTCTATATTGGATCATTTTATATGCCAAAGAGAAACATATCTGACATTAACAAACTTGCAGTTTCATTGAAACTTTTGAACTCTTCCAAACCAAAGCACTTCATCTTGTGCGGAGACTTTAACTGCCCTGATATTGACTGGAACACTTTAACTGTCTTTAGCGACCCTAAAGTCCAAGACAGATCAGTATAACAGCACCTTGTAGACATCATGACAGAATTCAACCTGACGCAAATCCATGAAGAACCAACCAGAGATCATAACCTACTTGACCTGGTTTTTACAACAAACCCTTCTCTGATTAAATCCTCTGTCAACGCACCTGGTATATCTGACCACGCCATGGTTGTCACCGAAGCGGACATCAAACCTGTGTACCATAACCAGAAACCAAGGAAGATCTTCAAATTTGCAAAGGCAAACTGGGAAGCTATCAAGGCAGACTGTGACTCTATATTATCTGAAATTAACATACAATTAAGCCAAGGAACTAGCATTGAAGAACTTTGGTAAACCTTCAAAGATGGAATACATAGATCCGTTGAAAAAATGTGCCATCAAAAACATGCAGAAGCAAATATTCGCTACCCTGGGTGAACAGGAAACTTCGCAAGTCACTAAAGAAAAAAGCAAGACTATATAAACATACCAAGGTTAAGAACAACTGGGTAAAATACAAGCAGTTTTAAAAAGAATGCAAACGACAATTCCTAAGAGCCGAATGGGACCACGTAAACAACATCATCCAATAATGACTGCAGGAAAACAACGATAAGCCTTTTTGGAAATACGTTAAAAAAACAAACAAGATAATATCGGAACAGCCCCTCTTAAACAGCACGGCAACCTCATCACTGACTCCAAAGCAAAAGCAGACATACTCGTGGAACAATTCCAATCAGTTTTCACCAGAGACAGCAACACCTCTCTTCCACCAGTCAACCTAAGGAAAACTATACCTACCATTCCACACCTAAACATTGAAAGGAAAGGAGTATTAAAACTCCTTACAAACCTTAACACATCAAAGGCAATGGGCCCAAACATCATCCCAAATATTGTACTGAAGACCTGTGCTGAAGAGCTAGCCCAAGGACTCCGTGATGTTTTCCAGTTTTCGCTTGACACTTGCACACTGCCACAAGATTGGAGGAATGCAAACATATCCCCTGTCTTCAAAAAAGGCGATAGACACTTGCCCGAAAACTATAGACCTGTTTCACTAACATCAGTGCCTTGTAAAGTCATGGAGCATATCATTTGCAGCCACATGTGGAAACATTTCGACAAACACAACATATTGACCAAGCTCAACCAAGGGTTTCGATCTGGATTCTCCACTGAAAGTCTGACTTACCAGACTGCGTTACATCTAAAGTCAGACTCTTCGCAGATGACTGCCTACTATACAGGACAATAAACAGCAAACAAGACCACATAGCTCTCCAAAACGACCTGCTAAAACTGGGAAAATGGGCATCAACTTGGGGTTTGCGATTCAATGCCAAGAAGTGCTATATTTTAAGTGTCAGAAACTCATCATCGCATTTCTACCAACTTGACAACACAATACTCCAACAAGTTTCGGCAAATCCATATTTAGGCATCGTTATTTCGGAAGACCTACAGTGGGATACCCACATAAATAATATATGCAAAAAGCCAACTCAACGCTAGGCTTTCTAAGAAGAAACTTAAAGAACTGCCCACATGAATATCGGAAGCTAGCATAGGATATAAACTCCTTGGAAAATATTCAACTCCAAGCTGCTAGGTTCATCCAAAAGGATTATAAGTCGCGAGATGATGGCAGCGTGACAAGAATGCTGCAAGATCTCGACCTACCGACACTTCAGCATAGGCGTGAATTCAACCGAGTTATCTACTTATACAAGATAGTGGTGGGTATGGTACCTGCAATAGACACATATGATTGTTTAGTCAGTCAAAGACCTAAAAGACTTATAAAAGCCAAGCAATTCTCAGATTTTGAATCTAAAAACATTATTGAGCGACAATTAAGTAACAAGCAATTCAAAGTGCTTTGTGATAGATAACGCCAACACTAATCAATACAGGAACTCATTCTTCGTAAAAAAAGTGATTAAGTGGAACCACCTGGACGAGAACACTATCAGCGCCCAAACAGTTGAGGGATTCAAATCGTCCCTTTCTAACTGTTAGTAAGCTCGCGCACTCTCCCCGAAGTTATATACCAGTATTGGTCCTACTTCGTTACCATACAGATACAGATACCATACAGATGTTTAATAAGCCGTAAAACAGAACTGTACTTGTATATTTAAGACACGTCCACTGTTAAAGGCTACTGTATTCGTATATGAACACTTCTCTCGTAGATACAAAAGTCGAGCAGGATATGTAGCATTCACGAGCCACAGTCAACCAAAAACACGCATCGAAACAAACATCCATGACAAGGATTAATAAAAGGGTTGACACTAGGGCTACCGCATTGGAACGGTCAGTGGCAAAGAGGGGCTGCTGTGGGTTTAAACCAGATTCTAAAGTATGCCAAACCTCACTTTTATTCTCTAATTCTGGATGAAAAAAACATTAAAGTAGCTATCCCGTCAACAACAGCCAATTTTAAAAACAGATGTACACCGTTTTTAAACCGGCTGACGACGACATGTATAACATATTACTTGGGATTTCAAACTCTACAAACACAATATAAAGGCTTCAACCAGCCAGTGCAAACCCCGAAACTGGTGCATCGAATTAAGAGTTACCAGCTCATAATTAATTTTACGCATATTTAATCATAGGTATTTTAAAAATCCGTCCAAAAAACCTATACTTTTAATCGGCACATATGCATTATTATATGACCTAAACACATGGATAGAGTTTTGATAACAGTTTTTTTAAGTGTAATTTTCCGGTTATTTGGCGGGTTAGTTTCTTTAGGAAGTAAGTATACATAAATAATACTTATGTTTACATTTCGCACCTTTTTTGAGTTTGTATGTGTAATAAATTATAAGAAGTTGCTGTTTTTCACACACGCGCGCAACAACCGAAAGTAGTCATTTTTACGCAGTAGTGAAAAACGAGCGACAACATAAAACGGCAAAACGGTACACGTGTCTCCTTAATCTCCACGCAGAGTTATCGTTCCTTGCATTCACATATAAATGAGGAACGAGTGTATACTGGCTAGAGATTGGTGTCTCCTCCCTATATACTTACTCCCTGGTTTCTTCGAAGAAAACTATTAAGATGTGTCAACATGTCGATGAGCAGCTTAAAACCGTCGGATAAGACCGTTCATTTCAATTGTGTTGGGCAATACTGTATAAAAGGAAGCGTTACAACTTAGAGAATTACGCTAACAAATAAACGGAATAAAATTAAAACTGTACACGCAATGCCGAATAAATATGTGTGCACTAATTACGCAGTATCCCCTACAGGCTGCGCCGTCGCTAAACAATTCTGCGTCGATATAAAACAAATGGTTTTAGTCCACACAGTTTGATCGTTTTGAAGAATTTTATCGCCAGAAAAAGGAACGCTCAGAGCTGTCATTTTTGAACAAAATCACGCAAAGTTACTGCTAAAGTAAAAGAAAAATCATTCAACGGAAATATAAAAAGATCGGACAGGGAAAGTAGCATTCAAGGAGGACAGTCAACCACAAAACACGCAAACAGACAAACGACTTTGCAGCGCGGTTATTTATAATGTGAGCACAAGATAAAATAAGGATTAAAAGAAGCAAGTACAGGATGAATTAGAATAAAGAATAAAGACAATACTAGACGTAAATATTGCTATAAGGTAAATAAATACAAGAATAAATGAGTATAGGTAATGAAGAAAGAGGTACAGATAAGATGCCCAAACCTACATAGTATCCTCTGATATGAACCAATTCAGCTTCCGTGGCTGTACCAGGGACAAATGTGTCCCCGCTGACTAAGCTTCACATCATCACTTGACTTATAGTAGGTTTAGTTGAGATTCTGGTTTAAGGGCTGATAGCGGAAAGAGTCCTCTTGAAGTGTACCAAGGAGGTGGCCTCAGCTGCAGCAGCTGGGAGTGTGTTCCAGGCAGGAATAGTTCTCGGGAAGAAACTAAACTTGAATGTGTCCGTCTTCGCAGAAAAGTGTTGGAATTTCCTGTAATGTAGTGCTCTTGTACGTGTTGTAGACGGAGTAAGGTAAACTGAGCAGCGGATGTCTATTAAGTCGTTGACCACTTTGTAGAAGAGTGTTAGATGGAGCTTGGAACGTCTGTCTTCAAGTGTCTGCCACTGCAGGTGATTCAACATGGAAGTTACACTACTGGTATTTCTGTAAAGGTTGGTAACGTACCTCGCCCTCGTCTTTGTACCATTTCTACTTTATGGATCTGGCCTGAATGGTGTGGGTTCCAAACTGTCGCACAAAACTCCACATGTGGTCTCACCAGACTGATATATGCACTTGTCTTGGTGTCCTCTTTAGGTGATCTTATGTTCCTCCTCAGGAACCCAAGCATAGAATAACATTAATAATAACAAAAAATGAATAGTAGGCATAGACATATTTATCTTTGTCAAGAAGATAATTTCGTGATGTTGATTATAACAGAAAGCCGAAAAAAGAGGCTATAACAACTGCCTATTTTGAGATGTTGGCTGAAAAGGATCACAATCAACCAAACACGCATTGACAATCCCGCATTTTAGTAGCATTTAGCCTCCTCTTTATTTGTTCAGCTCACCTGGACCATAGATCTACATATCCATGCCTGGACGCATTCCTATGTGGCGCCGTTTAAGCAGGGACTAATATATAAACGGGTCCTGGTTTTGAGTAGTGATTTTAGTGGATTTCTTTTTCATTATTCTATAATTATCAATAAATATATTATACATCTACCAACTGGAATGAAAACTGAAATAGGCCCTGCTACCAATAACTAGTATATCATATCAATAATCCCGTCATGCTGCGAAGCATTTTACGAGATGTTGCGAATGGGTGCTCGGTGGCTTAACTCAGGGACTCGTAGACGGATCCTGCTTAACTGTAAAGCGCCTGGAAGATCAAGACTCGCCTCATTTTGTGAATTTATTTGGACTGAATTCTAAAACAAATGACAGATTACAAAGAAGAACAAGAGAATGAGCTAGAAGCTCTAGAATCAATTTATCCAGAGGAACTGAAAGGTAAACAAACTCAGAAATGATTAGTTTGTACCTATACTGGTAAAATAGTAAAATACTGTACTGAGTATTGACATAATGGCCGGACAGACACCAATTCGGATAAGTACATTTATTACACGGTTATAATGCAAAACGGCTAACTTTTTTTACGATGTCCTGCGTGTATGTCAGAACGATACACAAATATTCAAAGCTTGTATTTAATTGTTGAATTATTATCATAAGCATGACTGCTTTTCTTAATAACGACAGGCACTAGACGGGTGATTAGCGCATAAAATACACGTCTACAAACGACAGGATGATTTTGATATGCGCCATCCTCCAATGTACATACACGCTTGACTATTTTATGTGTGGACTTTGCGCTAGACATAAACAGTCAATTTTAACTGATACACTGAATTTTATAAATGTAAAAGTTACCTAAAATGAAAAGTGATCATTTGTTATCCATTTCACACTAAAATTTTAATCCAAAAAAGATTTTGATATGAAATACATTAGTTTAAATCGAGCTACTATGCATTGTTTGAACGGCAAAACAGGGGTCTTGCACAGTGACGTCGTGAAATTGTTCACACGTTTTTGGTCAAACGCAGTGAGACGTCACGGGTGCATTGATAAACGTCCGTATGTAAAAAAAGCACCCCTGGAGCCCAGGTGTGAAATAAATGAGACTAGGCGGGTGATATGCCCTCAGACTTTAGTAGCGATGGACATGCATTTTCGTAAACCGCAGAGTAAGATTGTTACCGTTGTAAATTCCTTGTCTATCAGACAAGATTTAAGCATTCAATTGGCCATTTTTCCTCAAAATTATGAGCATCCCTTTAAGGAAAAAAAATCATGATTTAACTCGACAAGTTACAATTATATAAAATTTACAAACTTTAAGTATCGATAATCAATCCAACCGTACATCCATTCTCATTCATTTAACATAAATCGCCTCTTGTCTAGTTTCAAAACATTCCCTGTAACTCAAAAACAAAGGGAAAGCCCAAAGCATATATATATATACTAGCAGCAGCAAAGATTGAAAATTAATAATATTGTATGAATAATGCATATGGAATAACAAACTTTTTTCTTTTGTAGTTCTCCGATCATCTCCTCATGCACAATTTGAAATTTCCCTAGTATCACAGAATGAAGAGGATGAAGAAGACACACATGAAGGTAGGATTGTGTATCAGACCATTCGTATGTCTGTCTAGATGCCTGTGGTTTTGTACATGATTGTATGTAGCGGTCTAGTGATAGCATGCATCCCTCATAACGGAGAGGTTGCGAGTTTGAGATATATCCGATATGGTGCTTTTGACCTTAAAGAGACCTCCAAATGGAAAAATTGAATGATTTTAAATAAAAGCCTATTATAGTAGCATTTTGATCCCATATATATTCCATTTGCTCTGCAACTGTTGATAAATGTGAGTTTTACAAGTATGAAGTTAACCTACACACAAAACAAACTGGTGCACTATCAATTTCCAGAAAATGACGTTGTAATGGGATGACCAATCCCTAAAAACACTTCACTATTAATTTTCTTACAAATGAATATGATTCGCTCTAGAAGTCATAAGTTTCAACTGCGCCTGCATTGTTTACACCTGAGTTCTTCATTTTGTTTCTAATGAATCGTGGGATATGCGTGACGTCATTACGGGTTTTCCATTCGGTTGTTTCTGTGAAATGTGCGTATTTAGAGGCAAATGTGCCATATGGATACGTGATTTACCGATGAACGAATAGGTTTACAATGTTGAACAAAGTATTTTTAGAAACTGCTAACAAATAACGTTCCTTTAAAATCATTTTATTTTCCTATTTGGAGATCTCTTTAAGTCCGTCATGTACTGTCACTGATTCATTCATGCCAACCCTTACAACCTGACAACAGTGCATTATACTGGAAACTGACCACAGTAGGAATTGTGTGTATCACATTTCTCACTCTGGGAGTTGTTCTGAATAACCTTAATAATGCTGCGAGTTGTTCTGAATAACCTAAGTCCTTAATAATGTGAAGATGAGAATCAATTACTCATACTGTTTGTGCTTTTAATCTCTTTAAAGTACTGCCCACGGAGGCAAAGTAAGGAGCAATTATATCTTGTTTATAATGACATCGACTAGTTAAACATGTTGTTGTTTAGTGTGTGCAATTCTAAGGCTTATAGGTCCTTCCTTCTATAGAAATTAGTATTGAACCTACTTACTTCAGCTGAGCATACTAAATTGAACCTGATAAATGTATTAATGAACTTGCATAAGTGCTAAAGCTAAATAAACTTATCTTATTTTACAAGTTTCTAACCAACACTATTTTTTTTTGCAATCCTTAGCATCTAGAAGGGGAAAAAATCTAGACTTTATTGATACTGAATTCATTGGATTAATGCCAATTCAGAGCCTGTGTTGAGTGAGAAAAGACAAAAGATTTGAATACATTTTCCAGTAACCTACCCTATTTTTTTGTCTCGCCTTTTCGAAGGAAAAAAGAGACTTAATATGTGTTGCTTTTGCGGCGGCGGCGAAGGCGTCGGCATTCAAGTTTTGTGTTTAGGTCATTTTCTCACAAACTGTATGCGCTAGACCTTTCAAACTTTGCTTATAGTTGTACCTTGGGTGGTACATCGCAATATGACAAAGCAAATGTGGAAGTGACCTTCACCCTCCAAGCAAAGGGCAGATAACTTAATAATTTTTACGTCAAACTTTTGCATTTAGGTCACTTTTTCACAAACTATATGCACTAGACCTTTCAAACTTTGCTTATAGTTGTATCTTGGGTGGTACATTGCAACGTGACAAAGCAAATGTGAAAGTGATCTTGACCCTCCAAGCAAGGGGCAGATAACTTGATAATTTTTACCTTCATCTTTTGTGTTGAGGTCAATTTCTCGCAAACTGTATGCACTACACCTTTCAAACTTTGTTTATAGTTGTATCTTGGGTGGTACATTGCAAGGTGACAAAGCACATGTGGTTGTGACCTTGACCCTCCAAACCAGGGGCAGATAACTTAATAATTTTTACCTTCAACATGTGCGTTTAGGTCACTTTCTTACAAAGGTTATGCATTAGACCTTTCAAAATCTGCTTATATGTAGTTGTTTCTTGGGTAGTACATCACAACGTGTCAAAAAGCAAATGTGGATGTGACCTTCACCATCCAAGCAAAGGGCAGATAACTTTGATTGTTACATTTGAATCACTTTCTCATGAACTATAATTATGCACTAGATGTTTTAAACCTAGTTTATAGCTTAATCTTTGGAAGACAAAATGTACTGTTTTGACATAGTTGTTTCTTGGGTAGTGCATCTTATCGGATGCATGGATTTCATCTATGACCTTGACCTACTTTTTGGAGCTGATGATTTTTGTTTTGTTTTTGTTTTCTTTGATTTTTGATTATTATTTTTTATAGAATGGCATTTTGTTTTTAAACATGCACTTAAATGTCATCTCAGCAAACAGTAAACTCCATTGATGGATTTCATCTATGACCTTGACCTACTTTTTGGAGTGATGATTTTTCTTCCTTTTTGTTTTCTTTTATTTGTGATTATTATTTTTTATAGAATGGCATATACATTTGTTTTTAAACAAATGCACTTAAGTGTCATCTCAGTGGACAGTAAACTCCATTAGGCGTTTCGAACTCCGCTAATATGTAGTTGTTTCTTGGGTAGTACATCACAACGTGTCAAAAAGCAAATGTGGATGTGACCTTCACAATCCAAGCAAAGGGCAGATAACTTTGATTGTTACATTTACATCACTTTCTCATGAACTATAATTATGCACTAGATGCTTTAAACCTAGTTTATAGCTTAATCTTTAGAAGACAAAACATAGTATTTTGATATAGTTGTGTCTTGGGTAGTGTATCTTTTTGGATGCATGGATTTCATCTATGACCGTGACCTACTTTTTGGAGCTGATGTTTTTTTTTGTTTTTGTTTTCTTTGATTTTTGATTATTATTTTTTATAGAATGGCATTTAGTTTTTAAACAAATGCACTTAAATGTCATTTCAGCAAACAGTAAACTCCATTGGTTTTAGTTATTAAAATGTTTACAAACTTTCATTTAAGCAGCATTTATCTTAAATTTTTAAGTCCCGCACCCGTTAGGCGAGACATGTGAATCCGCGGATTTCTTGTTTAAAGCTTGTTATTAGAATCTCACATATTTTTATATGCTGTCCCAGCAATTGTGAAGAATAATGCAATGATTATTGTAATATATTGTTTTCAGCATCGTGTACAGTACAAATCACATACACTCCAAAATACCCAGATGAAGTTCCGATTATAGAAGTTACGTCAGACGACTTAGAAGACGACCAATTAAATGAAATACTTGATCTACTGCATTCTGAGGTAGGTACATTTCTAGTATTTTTAGGTGCTTTGAAGGCATTACGTGATACGAGTATTAACGATTAAGAAGCGAAAACGGGGTTGGCCGAGGTGTGAAATAAAACCTTAATTTCAGCTTAAATAGTTTGCGAATTGTAAAATTAAAACATTTAAGGCCATAAAAAATTAATTACCTGGTTCTCAGGCCCGCCCGCATGTCTTTTTTTGGTGCCGCATTGCCGATTTTATCTCAAAAGTAATAAAATAAAAATTGGAAATGCGCTACCGAAATTTAAAAAAAAAAGTTCCGCATCCAAGTTCGTTTCGGTTTTTACATGCAACTACCTCAGGGGAATCCCCTTGTGGGTAGACTGGTGAGCGGCCGACTATCTGCCGCTCTGCTCGCTAGCTTGTGAGTGTTGCAGTCGTACGGGTACCAATCTAGGAGAGTCAGACGCTTGAGACGCTTGGAACTAGTAGGTGCTACAGAACAGGCGATTTATTCAAGCGTCTAATCGACAAAGTCTCATAACAACATGCAATAATGGCGGTGTCGAGTCGATTGAAGTTCATGCGTGATCTAATACAAATATACGGACTTATTGTGATTGAAAGAAGCATATAAAGTCGGGAAGAAATGATAAGGTAATGATCGACAATAGAGATGAGCTGATCCAACTGGTTATTGCACATGTATTTCGAGATATTTTGCATCAATACATTAAAGGTTTGGATAAAAAAAAAATCGCCCGTGTGTCTGTTGACCACTGTAAAATTGTAAAAAAAAAATGCGCCGCCCGCATCTCTTCTCAGAAAAAGTGGCCTGAGAACCAGGTAATTAATTTTTTGTGGCCTAATATGTAATTTTTAATAGGTTATTGCAATTTTTCAGTAAAACATGTTTTTAAACATATCCGTTATAAAATCCTGTTAATATAAGCTTTCCCATCGCTTAATGGAATTAAGGCGGGAACACGTAATTGGGACAGGAGGCGATCGAGAAGAATTATGGGTGTCAATCCTAAGAAGTATACAACCATTATTATGTGTTTCAGTTTCATATTCAACGTGCATATGCACTGAACTAGGCACCATGATCCGTACCATTTAATTATTATAACAAATCAGCGTTTTTTTTCACCATTTTGGGAATGGATCCGTGACCGGTCAAATTGGGAAAAAACACGCGATTTTTCTCAAAATTGGGAAAAAAACGCGTTTTTTCTCAGTATTGGGAGAGAAAAAAAATTACACAGAAAAGTAGAAGAAACGTCAAAATCCCTGGTAAAAAACTTTATTAAGAAGATTATTCTAAAACATTTTACAATTTTGGGAAGAAAAATCTGGAATTGGGATTTTTTTTTTTTTTTTTTTCTCAAAATTGGGAAAAATGCTATTTTTTGGCGATTGGGAACGGGTCCGTTTACCGGACCCGTCCAAAGAAGGGAAAAAAACGCTGCAAATTCTCGCAATTTACATTGTATGCCATCTATCAACATCAAACAAGAAAAATACGCAGCTTCAGCCTAATTAAATGTGTAGCTGGAACGTAGCATCGCTTAAAATACTCATTAATGAATTTCACTGCATTGTTGTTTCTCATCCGATTTTTAAAATGACGTCTCAACGATTAATCTGTTTTCTGTCAAATTAAAATTACGTCTTTAATGGTGAAATATTTATAGTCCAGAATTAACCAGTCAGCATTGAGTATTTTAACAAACCATGTTAGATATTTACTTCTGTCATTCCACTTCCCATAACTGAGTATTTGATCATGTATCCTTATTGTTTAGGCTAAGGAGAACCTGGGACTGGTGATGGTGTTTACGTTTGTGTCAGCTGTGCATGAGAAGCTCCATTATATTGTATATAGTCATGTATCTGTATCGTCTAGGCTGAGGAGAACCTGGGAATGGTGATGGTGTTTACACTTGTGTCAGCTGTGCAGGAGAAACTCCATTGTATTGTAGAGGATTCAAAGCAGAGACAAGTGGATGAAACTGATAAAAAGAAGAAAGAAGAGGATGCAATAGAACAGGTATGTCTGAGTTAAAACAGGATCTTACAGTGTTTAGTATTTTATTATCATTCAAGATACCAAATCAGAATATTTTTGGCATAGTAGACACTGGCATAGCTACTATTAGGCCATATAGGTCCAGGCCTATACATCTGTTTGAAAATGAAAAGTAAAAAAATGCAATGAAATAAAGGCGTAGGTTTGTGTGATGGGTGAGGGTGGGGGTGGGGTGTTAAGGTCATCACTATCGGGGAGCATACAGTCGTTGCTTGTCATGAGGATAACTTGAAAACAACTAATGGGACCGACCGCCAGCCAACATGGCTTATTGTCTGTCGGTGTGGACGTCGATGTACATGTCTGTAGCATTTTCTCTGAACCACTTGACCAGTTTTGTTCAAAGTTTATAGGGGTGCTTCTGCCTGCTTGAGTACTTCACAGAAGAAGAAAAGTTGGTAAATTGGACTTCCAAAACCTTCAAAAATCTTCTTTTTAAGAACTGCATCATAGATTTTGGCAGTTCTTTTTATTGAATTGATTTCTAGGTGCGTCATTTTCAAGTTTGTACTTTTGTCTTCTCGGGGTTAAAAATGAACCCGCCCCATGGTCCAAAATTTTAATAATGAGATCCACATGTTTAGGATATTGGGAAAAGGCATTACTTTCTCTGAAACCACTGGACCAAATTTGCTGAAATTTTGTATGGATGATTCTGTAATGAGGAGTACCTTACAGAAGAAAGAATGAGATCAGTCAAACTTTTCATATGGTTGCTGTTAAAATAGCCAAAACCTTAAACTATCTTCTTCTCAATAACCGCATCAACAATCTTCTTCTCAATAACCGCATCAAAGATGTTGACAACTCTTTGTTAGAGTTTTTAGACAACGCAGACAATGTGTTTGTTGTTAAAACTTAATATGGCTGCTTTGTGAATCAAATAGTTACAGAGACTTGTTTATGGAAAAGCTTTTCTTTTTTCTTTTCACTTAAACTTCGGTCCATTTATATCATGTTTATGAAAAGTATTGTAAATTAACTTTCCAATATTTACATTTCTATTGCATTGCCCTCTTTAACATGTTGCATTTTAATTCCAAATGATATAAATTTTCTTTTGGGGCAGAGCTAAAACAAAAAAAAGTTTCTATAAAAAAGCGTGCAGTGTTGACAACGCTGCAGTTGCAACAGTAAATATTAGCTTAAAACACTGTTTTTGACACATACATTTGTACAATGTAAGCCATTGTATGACCGGCAGACGGCATTACGACACAAAACATCATCACGTTAAATCATACTAAACAGTTCCTAAATCACTAAAATAATCTTTATACAGTCTGTACTTTAAGTAATAACAGTCCATGACTGCATAACCAAGGGAGATATTCTTAAATCATACAAGGAATCCAGTATCCCCGTTACCTGAAACACTTTGGTTCTACTTATGGCACATATCAATGCTGATAATGATAAGCCCAGTTTTTCAAAAATCGGCTAACCTGTCCTGCAGTTAGGGAAAACCTTCCAATTTCATTTTCTCATAAATTATTTTTGAACTAGAAGTTGTGTATAATTTCCGTTCTTTCTAAACATAAAGCTTTTATGTACTCGAAGTCTGACTGAATATTCATTTATGGGAAATTCAGAGAAATTTGAAATCCTGACTCAAACTGAGGTCAAGCCAACAGATCCTGGAAGATTTTATTTAAGTCTGAAAATCTAACAGATAGAACAAACATTTTGTAACATTTTGTAAATATAAGGATTGAATTGAATATATCGATCTTTCTACAGGGTATGAAAAACATTAGATAGTTAGCGAGAAGCCCTTTGGGGTTCACACACTTTAAACAAGCCCTGTGTAAAATTTGACCCATCCCCTGGGGTCACATGTTTTATATATACCTTACATATACTTGTATCATGATGTTATAGTTATGGAAGATTTCAATTTACCTTAATATACTTCTTTTTTCATGAATTCCTTTCAAGACATAATCTGGCACAAATTGTCAATATTCCTACCCACACCCTTCAAAGTACTCTTGGCTTAGTTCTTACATCGCTGAAATTGCTGTGATACCTATCACTTATTCTGATCACCATTTTGTTTGCACCAGTTTAATCTAAGGTGGAACAAATTTCTGCTTTTGTAAGTCGAGGTGTTAATCAATATATATCAACTGAATTTTACATTGGCAGTTCCTATCAGGGGATGGACCATAACTTTCTGAATTTTCTAGTTATGTCTTAATTTATTTTGCAGAAAAAGTTTGAGGGTACTCGAGTCACAATTGAGAACTTCTTGGCATGGAAAGCACAGTTTGACGTTGAGATTGCAGAAAACGACAAACGAAATACACAAGAAAATATTGCAAAATCAAAGTTTACAGGTATTTCGTGTACCAGCAGTCTTCAAATTAACCCACTAGCCCGAAGCCCGGGACTAGTAAACTATCATCCGGCTAAAGGAAATTGAACGGGTTTTCATTGAGTATATAAGAATTCGGGCTAGTGACACAAAAAAATTAATTCAAAGACTGTACCTGGGTGTTGTCTAATTTGTTGGATATTCTTTTTAGTGATGGGGTGTTAAATGGACTGTGGTAGGCACCATAATTATTTGATTATATTTCATCAGTATTTCTCAATAGTGTTATAATGCATATTAAAGAAAACAACCCGCCAAGTTACGGCAAAATTACACTACAAAATCGCGTATATAAACTCTATCCGGGTGTTCAGGTCATATAATACTGTATATGTGCCGATTAAAAAAAGGTTGTTCACGGCTTCTAAAAATACCCATGATTGAATATGCGAAAAAATGAAAGAGTTGGTAACTCTTAATTCGACGCTCCAGTTTCGGGGTTAGGTATGACTGGTTAAAATCGTTTATATTGTGTCTATAGAGTTTGTATTCTCAAAAGATGTAATTTATATATATACCTCGTTGTCATTGAGGTTTAGAAACGGTGTAGATAAGATGTAAAATTTGTCTGTTTTTGGCGGGATAGCTACTTTGTTTTGAAATGCATTTTTAACTTGAAATGTGTCTGTGGACATGTATGCCCCACTAGTTAGCTATCAGCTGAAATAAGTCAGTCAGTGGACTGGAACAGCACGATGATATGCGTAATAAGACTTCATACCGATATTGCGTACCAAATATTATAGCTATCATATAGCTGTTTTCACGTTTAATCTTCTTTATTGTGATATTTATTTTTTCATGTTCATTGCTGCTGTGAAATCAGAATTCCAATGTTCAAAAACACATAGCAAATGCAAAATATTTAAATATCCATATTGCTGGCTTCAAACTGAAATCAGGGAAGAACAATTTCAAAGCAAAAGTGAACAAGATGAAATGGACACATTACCATTGATTCTCATGCAAAAACCACAATGGATGAAAAGCTTGTAAAATAGTTAAGCATAATTTTATTTAGGTCAGCTTCTCGTTTGGAGCTTCTCTACCTTTACCCTTAACAGTCTATTAAATAATTTTAGAATTATTATTTGAATTTTGTGTTTCTGCATTTCAAGAACCTCATTAATCAATGTCAAGTAAAACCGCAATGTGTTCTGAGAATGTGATGAGTTTTAAATTAACTGGTTTAATGCATTGGTCCAATTTTTATCACTGAACCAATCAGAATGCTTCATTCATATTTTCATTTGGTTGTTTCTATCATGACATCACTTTCTGGTATTATGACATCATACCCTGGTATTATGACATCACGTCATGCTAATATGATGCAACTTAGTGTATTCACAGAACTGACTGAGCCTTTTAATTGCTGTGACAAACAGATTTAGACTATGTATCACTCACTAAGTAATGAGTAATGAGTTCCTTGAAACCAAAAATCACAAAACTCTAAAAATAAAACAATTCTAAAATGATTTAATAGGCTGTTCTCAGTGGAAATAATTCTAACTGACAAGTCTGGAAGCAATGAATGTTGATGTTTTCAGTTGAAATTGATCAAATAGATTTGAAGTTTATGATTGTTTTTATTGCTTGTACAGGCAATTTGACCCGAATCATTCATTAACTTATTAATTTTTACTTTCAATCATCCCAACATGGATTTTATGTCGATGTGTTCTACATGATTTTGAGCAAACAGTGAAAAACTTCACATCTTGATAGAAAAATAAAAAACAAATACAAAATGCAAAGTCTTTCTCTGAAGGACTATACGTATCTCCAAAATCGATTGGCATAGAAGTTTAATAGGATTTGTCTGGACAAGAAAGTGCAGGGCTTTTTTTGAGAAAAATAGGAAAAGGCCTAGGCCTGCTGATTTTGGGTAAAAGTAGCGTGATATTGTCAACATTTGTGGTGGGGGGGGGGGGGGGGGGGGGGGGGGGCTGTTGGTGTGGGTGTGGAGATATTTTTTAAGGGAAAACTTTCATTATTAAATTTAGCATTTAATTTAACATACAAACACTGGAAAGTCTGTCTCTTTTTTAAAAAAATAATACAACAATGTGATGCACATATGGACTACCAAGGTCAACACTATCATCTCCCAGTTTATGGTGGGGCCAATACACCATTTATGACCAATATAGTTTCAAATCGATATATGTCTTTGTTTAGATGACAACACTTATTTTTTACAGGAAGAGAATTATTTATGAAGGACGAATCTATGATGGAATCAGACGTGCAATTTTTACAAGCAGGTTAGTTGTAATAATTTTTTATTTGAAATTACCAAAATAACTGACATTTGACTGGGTTTATCGACAGCTTGGAGTAGTATTGAGCATGACCATTGGATTTTCGATTCATTTACACAAAACATATACAATTATTCCTGAAACTGCACATTTTGTTACCTAGTAAAATAATTGAATTGAATTGAATGTTGTTAACGGCTCATCAACACAGTATAGGTTATTTACAGCTGCCCCAGAGAGAGGGGAAGGATACATAAGAATCCGGGAACCGTGCCTTACTCTTATTATCGAATAGATTTCTATGGTTCTTTAACGTGCTTGGAGGATAGACCGATACACAGGACCGCCTGGTTTACGTCCACATCCGATGGACGAGGCTAAGGGAAAGTGTCTTGCACAAGAACACACCGACGAAACTCAGTGGCACCATGGAGGATTGAACCCGGGGCCTCCGGTTACAAATCCGCCGCGCTACCGACTGCGCTACGCCAGCCCTCACCTAGTAAAATGAAGGAATTATAATGAGGAAAAACAAAAGCCAGGAAGCTGGGATTCATACATGGATTGAAATAGTGAAATAGTGGAGCGCTGTGGTCTTGTGGTAGAGCGTTGGACCCATGATCCAAACGTCGTGGGTTCGATTCTTGCCATTGCTATATGCGTTGTGTCCCTGAGCAAGACACTTTATCTGCATTGCTTAGTACTGGTTCTACCCAGGAAGACATCGAGAGTGATTCAAATAAGTTCATAGAGCTTTCGATACAATCCATGTAAAATAAGTTTAAACTAAATAGTTAGATACAGTGCTCTACTGTGTTAACTTAAACACTAGCTGAATAGTGAGTTATACTCTGTTTACATATGCCGTGAACATTATTAATAAAGAGAATTGATGATATATATCAAATTTCAAAAAATTAGAAAAAAGTGAAATGTAATAAAAACAATTATGGCATGTTGAGTAGAACAACTTATAGTGACTTCTCACTCACAACAAATGACAATCAAAAACCTGTTTGCTCTTCTTGATTATTTTCCAATGTCTAAACAGGTGCTAGTCTGCACAATTTACTCCCATTCTTGTTGAAGACCAGCAGAGCTTATGGGCTGGCATGTATGAGCAAAATCAACCCATCAGCTATAGAGTTATTGCCTTGACTTAAAATAAGTTCATATTGTCAACTATTTTTGTGTGATTTAAAACATGATGTCCATTTTAAGTATCATATATTTTCTTTTGTTCAAGGTCACGGACCTAGGTCATGCATTGTTGGTTTTTGTGTCAGTTTTTAGCTCGACTGATCAGAGATCAGCAGAGCTTATGCCGTGGTGCTGCATCCTTCGTCCGTCCGTCTGTCTGTCCGTATGCCCGTAAACTTTTATTTGTAGCGACTACTCCTCTTAAACTACTAGATGGATATTCATGAAACTTTACAGAAATGTTGCCCATGAAGTCAAGTTGATCCTAGCAAAAATTCATGTTGAAGTGAAATCCAAGATGGCCACCAAAGCTAAAAATAGATTTTTAAAATACAAGTTTGTAGCGACTACTTCTTGAAAACTCTAAGTGATATTGATATGGGACTTTTTCTAAAATGATCAGCATGACATGATGTTGGTCCTTGTCGAAAATTGTTTTGATTCGGCGTTAAACATGGCTGCCAGCGGCCATCTTTGTTTACGTAGAGTTATATAATGAAAACTTGTAGCGACTACTCCTCTGAAACTACTTGACGAATTTTCATGAAACTTCACAGGAATGTTGCTCTTGATGTCTTATTGATCCTAGCAAAATTTCAGGTCGGCCGGAAATTCAAGATGGCCGCCACGGCTAAAAATAGATTTTCAAAATACAAGTTTGTAGCGACTACTTCTTGAAAACTATAAGTGATATTGATATGGGACTTTTTCTAAAATGATCAGCATGACATGATGTTGGTTCTTGTCAAAAATTGTTTTGATTTGACGTTAAACATGGATGCCAGCGGCCATCTTTGTTTACATAGAATTATATAGTAAAAACTTGTAGCGACTACTCCTCTGAAACTACTTGGCAGATTTTCATGAAACTTTACAGGAATGTTGCTCTTAATGTCTAATTGATCCTAGAAAATTTCAGGTCGGCCGGAAATTCAAGATGGCCACCATGGCTAAAAATAGATTTTCAAAATACAAGTCTGTAGCGACTACTTCTTGAAAACTATAAGTGATATTGATATGGGACTTTTTCTTAAATGATCAGCATGACAAGATGTTGGTCCTTGTCAAAAATCGTTTTGATTCGATGTTAAACATGGCTGTCAGCGGCCATCTTTGTTTACATAGAGTTATATAATGAAAACTTGTAGCGACTACTCCTCTGAAACTACTTGACGGATTTTCATGAAACTTCACAGGAATGTTGCTCTTGATGTCTTATTGATCCTAGCAAAATTTCAGGTCAGCCGGAAATTCAAGATGGCCGCCACGACTAAAAATAAATTTTCAAAAAACATGTTTGTAGCGACTACTTCCTGAAATCAAAATCAATCAGTAGAGCTTCAAGGTCATTGACCTCTTGTTAGCTTGACTGATCAGAGATCAGCAGAGCTTATGCCTTGGTGCGGCGTCCGTCGTCCGTCCGTCTGTCCGTAAACTTTTATTTGTAGCGACAACTCCTCTGAAACTACTGGATGGATATTCATGAAACTTTACAGAAATGTTGCCCATTAAGTCTAGTTGCTCCTAGCAAAAATTCATGTTGATGTGAAATCCAAGATGGCCACCAAAGCTAAAAATAGAGTTTTAAAATACAAGTTTGTAGCGGCTTCTTCTTGAAAACTATAAGTGATATTGATATGGGACTTTTTCTAAAATGATCAGCATGACATGATGTTGATCCTTGTCAAAAATCGTTTTGATTCAACGTTAAACATGGCTGCCAGCGGCCATCTTTGTTTACATAGAGTTATATAGTAAAAACTTGTAGCGACTACTCCTCTGAAACTACTTGGCGGATTGTCATGAAACTTTACAGGAATGTTGCTCTTGATGTCTAATTGATCCTAGCAAAATTTCAGGTCGTCCGGAAATTCAAGATGGCCGCCACAGCTAAAAATAGATTTAAAATAAATAAGTTTGTAGCGACTACTTCTTCAAAACTATAAGAGATATTGATATGGGACTTTTTCTAAAATGATCAGTATGACATGATGTTGGTCCTTGTCGAAAATCTTTTTGATTTGACATTAAACATGGCTGCCAGGGGCCATCTTTGTTTACATAGAGTTATATAATGAAAACTTGTAGCGACTACTTCTCTGAAACTACGTGACGGATTTTCATGAAACTTCACAGGAATGTTGCTCTTGATGTCTTATTGATCCTAGCAAAATTTCAGGTCGGCCGGAAATTCAAGATGGCTGCCACGGTTAAAAATAGATTTTCAAAAAACAAGTCTGTAGCGACTACTTCCTGAAATCAAAATCAATCAGTAGAGCTTCAAGGTCATTGACCTCTTGTTAGCTTGACTGATCAGAGATCAGCAGAGCTTATGCCTTGGTGCGGCGTCCGTCGTCCGTCCGTCTGTCCGTAAACTTTTATTTGTAGCGACAACTCCTCTGAAACTACTGGATGGATATTCATGAAACTTTACAGAAATGTTGCCCATAAAGTCTAGTTGATCCTAGCAAAAATTCATGTTGATGTGAAATCCAAGATGGCCGCCAAAGTTAAAAATAGAGTTTTAAAATACAAGTTTGTAGCGACTACTTCTTGAAAACTATAAGTGATATTGATATGGGACTTTTTCTAAAATGATCAGCATGACATGATGTTGATCCTTGTCAAAAATCGTTTTGATTCAACGTTAAACATGGCTGCCAGCGGCCATCTTTGTTTACATAGAGTTATATAGTAAAAACTTGTAGCGACTACTCCTCTGAAACTACTTGGCGGATTGTCATGAAACTTTACAGGAATGTTGCTCTTGATGTCTAATTGATCCTAGCAAAATTTCAGGTCGTCCGGAAATTCAAGATGGCCGCCACAGCTAAAAATAGATTTAAAATAAATAAGTTTGTAGCGACTACTTCTTCAAAACTATAAGAGATATTGATATGGGACTTTTTCTAAAATGATCAGTATGACATGATGTTGGTCCTTGTCGAAAATCGTTTTGATTTGACATTAAACATGGCTGCCAGCGGCCATCTTTGTTTACATAGAGTTATATAATGAAAACTTGTAGCGACTACTCCTCTGAAACTACGTGACGGATTTTCATGAAACTTCACAGGAATGTTGCTCTTAATGTCTAATTGATCCTAGCAAAATTTCAGGTCGGCCGGAAATTCAAGATGGCTGCCACGGTTAAAAATAGATTTTCAAAAAACAAGTCTGTAGCGACTACTTCCTGAAATCAAAATCAATCAGTAGAGCTTCAAGGTCATTGACCTCTTGTTTTTATTTTGTCCATTTCTTCAATTAGTGTTCATTTTGTCATCTTTATCATGCTTATTAAAGGTCTTCATCATGGCCCTGCGTGTGTGAACATGGCTCCATCATTAATGGAGTGCACTAAACTCTGAGCCTGGCTTATTCATTCTGTTTGGCACCATATAACTTTTCTTGTGTTAATGTGCCGTAAAACCTAATTTAATTCAATTGCTCATTTAATTTGACTTGTCTTGGTTTATTGCATAGCCTGGCAGACACTTCAGGATCACTTTGTCAGCCGTCTGTTGTCATTCGTCGTCCATCACACTTTTACCTGCAACCTAACCTTGATCATAACTTCAAAAGTATTTGATGATTTCATGAAACTTCATAAATGTTGTCATCTTACCCCAAGGCATGTCGTAAACGTCCAATAACTTTGACGTTCATTTTGGCTGGGTAATACCCCTTTTCATAAAACTTTAACCTGACCGAACTCATATCGACCATTACTTGAAATGTATTTGACCTTGCTGAAATAATCACATGCAAGTGACACAAAAGTTGATCATAGTTTAAGCTAAATATGGCACTGCTCAAAGTGTAACAATTTTATAGTATTTATTTACTGAGCCAATTATTCAGTCACATTTAATTTCAGAGGGAGAATCGGTGGAGGTTGACGAGTCCCTGTTTCAGAATATGGAGGACCTAGATCTACCTGACGACGATGAATTAGCTGCTCTTGATGATTAAATTTCAATAAATGTTATATATTTGCAAAATCATGGTGTGTTGTTTTTTAGATCACCTGAGCCGTATGGCTCAAGGTGATCTATTAGGATCACTCTTTGTCCGTCATCCGTCCATCCGTCGTTAACTTATGCATCAAATGACTTCTCCTCAGAAATCGTCAGGCCAATTTTGACCATAATTCACATGGATGATCCATAGATGAATGCTTTTTAGATTTGTTAAAATTAGGTCAGCGCAACATACAAGATGGCCGCCATTACCATATATGGTTGAAACCTTAAAAAATCTTCTTCTCAAGAACCGCTGGACAGATTTCGACAGTTTTTCTTTTAAAATGATCGCCAATGCCTAGACTATCCAGTTTGTTCAAATGAAGTCGCCAGGGTCAAAAATGGCCACAGAGCTCTCATGTACTACATATAGCATCAGCTTATGGTCCTCTTCTAAAGAGGGCTGGTGTGGCGCAGTCGGTAGCGCGGCGGATTTGTAACTGGAGGCCCCGGGTTCAATCCTCCATGATGCCACTGAGTTCCATTGGTGTGTTCTTGGGCAAGACACTTTCCCTTCGTCTCATCCGTCGGATGGGGACGTAAACTGGGCGGTCCCGTGTATCGTCTATCCTCCGAGCATGTGAAAAAAACATAGGAATCTATTCGATAATAAGAGTAGGGCAGGTTCCCGGATTCCTATGTATCCTTCCCCTCTCTCTGGGGCGGCTCTAAATAACCTATACCGTGATGATGAGCCGTTAAACATCATTCAATTCTACTAAAGTTCAAATGGTTACCCTGGGGTCAAATTTGGCCCCACCCAGGGGGTCACAATTATAGACTTATATAGGAAAAAAATCTTCTTGTCTGACGGTCCTCTACTAAGCTTGTTCAAATGGAGGCCCTGTGGTCACATTTGGCCCCACCCCAGGGGTTGCATGTTTTACATAGACTTATATAGGGACAACCCTAAAAATGTCCTCTGAAACTACAAGAGCCAGAGGTTTAATATTTTGCATTTACTATCAGCTTATGGTCCTTTACCAAGTTTGTTTAAATGGTGACCCTGGGGTCACATTTGCCCGGCCCCAGGGGTCATGTTTTGCATAGACTTGTATAGGGAAAAACTTAAAAAATCTTCTCTGAAACTACAAGAGCCAGAGGTTTAGTATTTTGCATTTACTATAAGCTTATGGTCCTCTGCCAAGGATGTTCAAATGGTGATCCTGGGGTCACATTTGGCCCCGCCCTAGAGGTCACATTTTACAGTCTTACAAAGGAATTTGTTTTTTTAAATCTTCTTCTCAGAAACAGCTTTGTCAATTTTGACCAAACTTCACATGGATGATCCTTAGGTGAATGTTTTTCAAATGTGTTAAAATTAGGTAAACACGGCGTCCGAGATGGCCTCTATAGAACAATCTTTGACTTACTTTTTGTACACTGGGAAGCTAAGGCCGTGGGTTCAAATCCCATAGGAGGTAAAAAAAAAAAAAAAAAAAATCATTTTTTATTATCGTTTCCTGTTTGGATGCGTTTTTTTCTGTTGTTTAATTTTTCTAAAGTTTGTATGTAAAGATTTTGCATGTTTTACATAGACTTATATAGGGAAAACTTAAAAACTTCTTGAGCCAGAGTTTTTATGTTTTGCATTTATTATAAGCCGATTTAGCTTGTAGAGCATCCACAGGCCCTCTTGTTCTCTTGTTCTTTATTATTATTAATGATCGATAACCCCTGGTCTATCAAGTTTGTTCATTTGAAGTCCCTAGGGTCAAAGATGGCTGCAACCCCTGGGTGCAAAGTTTGTATGTAGAGATTTTGCATGTTTTTACATAGACTTACATAAGGAAAGACTTAAAAACATCTTTAATCAGCATTTGTGAGAGGACAATTTTTTCATCATTGCAAAGATCCTCAGTTGTTCGATTTAGAGCCATTTTGGCCCTGTTGGTTTTAGCTGTAGTGGGTTTTTGCAATGTTTTTATGCCTCTGAAGGGAGACATATGGTAATCATGCCTTTCATCCATCTGTTTGATCGTTTCGACCAGACGAAACAATCGCGTTTCGACCGTAACTTAAAAAGTACTGAAAAGAATTGCATGAAAATTCAAAAAATGTTTATGACAGTGAGAAGGTGCATCGCGCGTGAGAATCTGGGCCCCGTTTTATTAAACATCTTACGATAAGTCTTACGTTTTAAAATTGTTCACATTTTTCCACCTAAGCATTCAATATAGACAATTATGTGTGCATTATGTGCAGAAATGTCAAATGTATAAGAAAATTAAATGAAATCGAGCTCATTTGTGAATTGTAAATCAAAGTAAAGAATTAAAAAAATTAACTTACTATCAAAATTGTCGCAAGTTGTTTCATAAAACCGGGCGCAGGTCTGTACCTAAAAGGTCATGGTCACATTAAGAGGTCAGAGGTTAACAAATTTTCGAGGGCATTTGTCTAGTAACATTTCCTGTTTTGTTTGTCTTCGTCCAACATACATCCATTAGCTAATTGCTGTGAACACAATAACTTAATAAATGGTTGTGGTTCTGATGTGCACCAACATTTTGATTTGAATACATGTTTCAGTAAGATCTTGAGCAAGTTTGTGTCACAGAGTTATTGACCTTTTATAGGCTGGATATCATCGAAATTTGAGGTAGGTTTATGGGAATTTGAGGTAGATTTTGGGGAACTTGGTGGAGTTGAGATTTTTATGTAAGATGGGAGAATGGTTTTTGACACTTTAACAGATAGCCCAATAAACAGTTATGGTATTTGAACTTTATTGCTTACTTTTACTTGCAGATATATTATTTCGTATACATTGTGTTTTTACAGCTTTTAATAATGTTAAGTTATTATGCTCCCCGAAATTTTCGGGGGAGCATATAGTCGTCGCATTGTCCATCCGTCACTTTTATCCATTCCATTTCACTTTTGTCTGGAGCATAACTTAAAAACTACTGATGGAACTACTTCGCACAATAATAGAGGGCAATGAGAGGAAGTGCAGCATACAGCAACGTAACCCTGCCATAATTCAAATTAGAGTTATTGCCCTTTGTAATTTTATACTTAGAACTTTTGTCCGGAGCATAACTTCACTACTGATAGGACTACAATGAAACTTCACAATGCTAGAGAGCAAATTTTATACTTAGAATTTTTATCCAGAGCATAACTTCAAAACTACTGATGGGACTGCAGTGAACCTTCACACAATTTTACACTTGGAATTCTTGTCCGGCACAT
The DNA here is from genome assembly GCA_037043455.1 of Cyrtodaria siliqua. Classification (NCBI taxonomy): domain Eukaryota; kingdom Metazoa; phylum Mollusca; class Bivalvia; order Adapedonta; family Hiatellidae; genus Cyrtodaria; species Cyrtodaria siliqua. The sequence goes on along the minus strand of JAWPHD010002581.1, from coordinate 195,659 downwards.
AACATTAAAACTACTTATGGGACCGCAGATTGAAAACTGCTGGGTGATACAAGGCCATATGAAAAGTTGAAGATACATTTCGGGGAGCATCCATCGATTTTCTTGTTATACCCTTGCTTTCACAAGCACGTCGTCCGTACCGTACTGTCCCGTCGAATATAACACATTTTTGTCCCGTCATGTCGCCTAAGCTACCATAACACTTTATTATTAGTAGCATTTCTGAAACAGTTTTGAATGAGATGTTCCAATCTTCAAATACTCATAACATCTGATGACCTTATTTCCCTCAACATCACCCATGATTAATTGCCTAATTTATTACATAATTATGGCCCTTTGTTTGACATAGAATAAAAGAAGCGTTGGTATTCATCACCTTCAGTGATAGTTTTAGTTTGTAGTTAATATGCATGTGGTCACTTCTTTGTCGGGCACTTTCCTTGATTTATCTGCATGAAATATTCCTCAACATGGTTTGTGTAACATGCTTTCTGAAAGTGAAACACAATAAATAAAACAAAACTTGCAGAACGAACATAAATGAATCTGAAATTGTAAATGTACCGATACAAATTTGAAAATTCCATAAATGCATCCAGATCAACTAGATAAACATGCATGTGTAACCGGGTCATTTTTGTTTAAAATGCTTTTAATATTGTTTCAATCATTTCATTACAATTATTGCTTGTTTCAAGGGAGAGTAATTTGTCAGTTTTTGGTTTCATTCTCTTGATGTTGTTGTCTCCCTTGATCTGAGTGAGTGGTTTTATTAGGCGGGAAATTACTGTGTTCTCATTGGTTGTTTGCGTTCATCCTGGCAGTCAGTTTTATTCTTTCACAGAGAGAGGATGATTTCTCTTCGTTTCTAAGATTTTACAATTCTTGGAATAGTCTAATAGTTAAACTATTGAAATAGAATCATCATTAGCTCGTTTCTAACATCACCAGATGAGTGTGAGAGTGTAGCCCGAGAACCAGGAGAGAGGAATATTATTCCATAAATATTATTCATTCGTTTCTTTCGGGTTATCTGGACGGAACAATACATATATCCAATTGTCAAGAATCTACACCTTCATATAATTAAATTCATGAACAGTGTTCTCGTGTTTGAGTTAGTTATGGCATCTACACGGTACTACTAAAATACCGCCAGATTACACATGTAGTAATAAAAAAACATCAGCATTATTACTCTTTGTAATAGATATGGAGAAAACCAACAGAAACCTTGACAGATGAACAATAAACAAACTCAAAAATCACTCGTGTGCTCACTGCATGCAGTTTTGTTTGTATGGTGTTTTACGTCATTTTCAACACGTAAGGTGACATATGATGGTCGATTTTTTGTGGTGGAGGCAGACCACCCACTTTTCCTGGGTAGAACCAGTACTGTACACCTCCCGTCATCCGTAAGAATCGACACTTCCTCACAAGTTGAGTATGGCATACAATTATGAGCTGATGACTACATTTTAGATATCAACAATATGGGAGATTTCAAATATATCAGAAGAAGATATTTGTATGATATCTACTTACAGGAAGATGTGGTTGCTGTCATAATGCACCTTTATACACTAGAAAACATAATTTTTTCATTTTACATGTTTACACAGCTGTATTAAAAAAGGATTCACACAGGCACAAAAATCGCTCGAAAAGGTCACGGTGACATTTATATAAAATACCTGACATGGGCATGTACTGGACACTCTGTCAAAAATCTTCTTCATCTGTACCAACAACTAGCTGCAAGTGTCTGACAAATAATTATTTTCAAACTAACATGCAGATCAATTGAATCAAGGTGAATAATTTGCTTAAAAACAGACGTCTGTTCTATCAGAATTCAAAAATAGCTACTCTTCATGAATGTTACGGGTAAAGTGTAACAAGAAAGGAAGCAAAACCAGTAACAACTACTTTTAAAATATAATCAACAGATTTATTCAAATACTACAATGAAAAATATTCACTTACAGAAAATACATAACACGGATCCAGTATTTCTTTAAAATCCAATATACGAATAAAGTCCAAATAATATTAGCATGTACATTTTCAAGTGTCCCTTTAATCAAAATTGTCAAGTGTCCCTTTAATCCAATTTCACTTCAAGTCTTTCCTGGTTTATTAATTCACAATAGTCCAAATAATCCAATGTCACTTTTATTATAGATGAGCACAATACTTTTTATCCTTAAGGTTTGTTTTTTTACAAATAGGGGAAGGCGCCAAGGCCCTTTCAGAGGGGAAAAAACGCGCAATTTTTTCGATTTAGGGGAAAAAATTTCTTGCGGTAATTTTGCCAGTTGTGCGACATCGCTGATAAAAGTTCACAAAATATACCGGAAACCACAACAGTTACTTCCCTTGTTATTAGACCGGCGTCTTCCCCTATCTGGGGAACCTACATTTTTCCCCTATTTTTTAAAAAAACAAAAAAACAAAAAAAAAACAATCATGGACAAAAAACCAATAAATCGCCTTCGAGGCTTCGCAATTGTTTATCGTAGAACACTTTACGGTTAACAATGAGATGAGTGACTGGTATAAATGTTCGATGCATATACATAGCGTTGTATAATATGGGCATTAGTTGACATACATGTGTGCATGCATAACTCAGTGAGTGTAATATACGAGGGATTTATTACATGTATTAGGGGCATTGGTTAACAGCGACGTACATGGCGTATACATGGCGTTGTAGAATATGTATACATTGCTACTCATCATAAGTACAGCTTACATATATTTATTAAATAATGATTTGTTTGGGTAATGATAATTATGCAAGATGGTTATGTTTATCAACCGACATCTAAAACGTATGTATAATTACAGCCTAAGCCATCCAGGGTTGGATATAAGCCATCCAGGTTTGGATATAAGCCTTCCGGAGTGGAGCTAAGCTTCCATGCATAACGTTAAGAGCGATGGAGACGGTCCCCGTACCTGCGCAGCATGGTCAGGTTCTAGTAGCGACAACCCCCGGGACACGAGGTGGGCCCGTTATCAGTCCTTACTGGAGGAACATCATCCACAATTTCAGTGGAGGTTAATCATCATATTTATCGCGTCATTAACCCTTATAGAAGGCATTTGATGACAATCACTCATTGGATTCGCGCATCATCATCTTCATGAGCTCTCGCGCATCACAGTTATCGCGCTAGATCATAGATCAACATTGTTATAACTTTAACAACAATTTAGTGTCGTATATAGTCAGTCTACACATTCAGTATTTGTAACAATACTAAGAATGTCTTAAACGTTCATGAGAACAGTCTTTTCATATTTCATCTGTGTATTCGCTTGTTTTTTTTTTGATAATTGTATATATATTTAACATATTTTAAAAGTTGCATTAAACTTATGTAAATGCATTCACCGTCATTGATTCTTTCCTGAGTTAGCCCCAACCACTAGGGTCATCCTGCGACACCAGTAACCTTGAATGAATCCTGATATATCAGCATTCTATTTACTCATCCAGAAACTTCCATGTTACTCAATATAACTGAATGGCCTTTATGACACAATGCCATGTTTACACTATATTATTGATTAATCGGAAAACGATATCAAGGAAAAAAGAGAGCAAACATAAGTTGAGCAACATATACTGAAAGAAATAAGTTTAGCACGGTGTATTGCATATCTAGCTTAAAAAAACTGAATGTTTATTTTATAATGTGAAGCATTTGAAAACTTTGGCATGTCAGAAGGTGTTCTTGTTTTTCATTTATTATGTGTGATTCAAAGTAAGTCTCAGAGTTATCTCCCATTTATATAAAACAACATTTTTGACATTAAAAATAAGAATATTATCAAGAACAGGGTTAAACTTTATTAAATAACTATTCTGAGTTTTGAGTGATAAAAAACGCAAAAAACAATTGACATTAACCTTTCATTATAATGAAAGTACGAAACAAAGTTTAAAATTTTAAAATTATCTCCCTTTATATTGAAATAAGAACGAAATTATAATTTCTGTAAAGCAGGTAAATTAGAACATGTTGCAACTTTTTCGCATATATCGTTTAAAAATAATGTTTTGCATATACTTGTTAATTATGTTAATTATATTGTTAATGACGGCTGAAGCACATAGCCTTGAATCTGCTCCATGGGATTTATCATGTTATTTATGTGCTAAACTTATTTCAGTATATTTCACATATTAAGTATTAAGTGATCTATATTAAGTAGCTCTGGGTAATTGAGGGTAACTTGTGGAAGTAGTACTGGGGGCGTTTTGGTGTCATGACTGCGCATGCGCGAACACATTTGCATATGGCTGGATGACAGAATGTGCGAACAAAGGGTATTGCCATTTAGACTTAATCCACAGTGTGGGAAAGGATATGTCTTGTATGAATAACCACAAAGGGGATTAGCGCCAGGATGCTCGAACACAAATATTGACACAGTGAATTGACCTCCGATCGTAATAGAAAACGTGAACAAATGACCGGAAACCCTCAATTATATCAACGCTTTGACACAAGATTTGACATGTTGGGACACGTACTTCTTTAAATAGACATGCCGTTTGGTTTCTGTAAATAAGTTTGACGTTGATGGTTTAGGAATATTCTCACGTCAACACTTTGAACACAAGATTTGACATGTTGGGTCACATATACTTCGTCCTTGAATGCTGCTTTCCCTGTCCGATATTTTTATCCTTCTTCTATAAAAAGGGATGATATGTGACATCTATAAATAGCACGAATGAACCAAATGATTGAAGGATTGAAAAACCAATCAAATGTGAGCTTTCTCTTTTTCGTCTTTGACGTTATATTTAATAAGGAAGTCATGATCAAATGTAGATAATATCTTACTTGCTCGATTTTTAAAATTCCATTTGAATATACATGTATGTATCTGTTAAATAAAAACGCCAGATATGGCCGTTCTTCTCACGTGTTGGCAAATATCCATTTTAACAATTGAGAGAATAATAGCACTTAGACATATTTTAGAATAACGCACTACACGGGTGTAAAACAGATGCTTGAATATTTCCTCCATCTATAAAGTACAACGTTTTAGCTACAATTAATCCATTACCCGGGCATATTTTAGAATAACGCACTACATAAGTGTAAAACAGATGCTTGAATATTTCCTCCATCTATAAACTAGCTACAATTAATTCGTTACCCGGGCGATTTAATATTTAAAGTAAATAAATGTTAAGCTTTCTATAGAAAGCCTAGTAGTGACTTTAAAAAATTATTTCACACGATACTGTCAAAAGTAAAAATTGTTGATCACTGACAAATACCGAATTGTAAATTGCAAGTACATGTATGAAAATGAATGAATTTAACTGGGATTAAAAGGTCACATAAACGGTTTCTCTGGGAGTTAGATTATTGATAAATGTTTAAACTACCCTAGTTACGGATTACTATTGTTAAAACTCAGAGAGGGATTAAATTCAAAAGAACAGTACATTATAGGCACATGTTAAGCGTGTGTAGAAAGTTCGTTCTTATTTAAATCCATTCATTGATTAGAGTTTTAAAAGATCTACGTATTTTTTCATGATTTTCAGTAAAACAGAAATAAAAGAAATTGCTAATTCTTTACATATTTTTATTGTAATACATAGCATATAAATTGACATTTATAACAACCGTATGCTGACTGTAACTTAAACACACCAACAACAACAACAGTACCACCAAACCCAACAACAACAACAATACCAACAACACCACCACCAGCAATACCACTACCACCACCACCACCAACAATAACAACAACAACAACCACTCCATACACACACCACTCACCACCACCACCATTACAACCACCATCATAACAACCACCACCAACAACACCATACACACACACATCACCACCCACCACTACCCACCATCAACATCACCAACACCACCACCAACAATACTACCACCACCAACAACACCAACAAACACTACCACCACCACCACCACCAACAACAACATCACAACCACAACCACCAACAAGAACACCAACAACAATCTCACCACCACCCATCACCACTACCACAATCACAACCACCATCATCACAACCACCGCCAGCAACAACACCATACACACACACCACCACCCACCACTACCCACCACCACCCACCACCACCCACCACCACCCACTACCACCACCAACACCACCAACGACAATACTACCATCAACACCAACACCACCAACAACAACAATACTACCACCACCAACAACAACAATAATAAGAACAACAGCAACAACAAACACTTCCACCATACACACAAACACACCACCACCATCACATACACACACCACCACCACCACTCACCACCAGAACCACCACCACAACTACCCACTACCCACCACCACCCACCACCACCCACCACCACCCACCACCACCACCAACACCACCAACGACAATACTACCATCAACACCAACACCACCAACAACAACAATACTACCACCACCAACAACAACAATAATAAGAACAACAGCAACAACAAACACTTCCACCACCTCCACCATACACACAAACACACCACCACTCACAACCACCCACTACCACCACCAACATCACAAACACCACCAACATCAATTCTATCACCACCCCTACCACTACCACCACCCACAACATCACCACCGCTAACACAACCACCGACCACCACCATCACCACTACCACTACCACCACTCACCACCACCAGTTAAGATTGAAATTGACACGTATGAACCGCCGCCGCTGAGAGTACTGTGCGGGTACTGTAGGGGTACTGTGGGGATACTGTAGGGTACTGTAAAAATACTCCGGGTGTACTTTCAGGGTACACTGGGGGTACTGTAGACGTTACTGTAGGGTTACTGTGGCGGTACTGTAGGGGTCATTCTAGGGTGTTTTATGGGTGCTGTAGGGTGCTGCATGGATGCTGTATGGGTGCTGTAGAGGTGCTGCAGGGGTGCTGTAGATGTGCTTCTAGGGTGCTGAAGAGATACTGGGGTGGTACTGTAGGGGTAATGTTAGGACGGAATAGAAGGAAGAGGAGGTGGAGGATGCGGCGGCGTGAATTTCTATTTTATCTGGTGGTGGTGGTGATACTGGTGGTGGGGATGGTGGTGGTGGCTGTTGGTGTTGGTCGTGGTGGTGGTGGTGGTGGTGGTAGTGGGTGGTGGTGGGTGGTGGTGTGTGTGTATGGTGTTGTTGTTGGCGGTGGTTGTGATGATGATGGTTGTGATTGTGGTAGTGGTGATGGGTGTTGGTGAGTGGTGTTGGTATGTGTATGTGATGGTGGTGGTGTGTTTGTGTGTATGGTGGAGATGGTGGTAGTGTTTGTTGTTGTTGTTATTATTGTTGGGGGTGGTGGTTGTAGTATTGTAGTTGGTGTGTTGTTGGTGTTGGTGTTGTGATGGTGGTGGTGGTGAGATTGTTGTTGGTGTTCTTGTTGGTGGTTGTAGTGGTGATGTTGGTGGTAATGGTGGTGGTGTTTGTTGGTGTTGTTTTTGGTGGTGGTAGTATTATTGTTGTTGGTGTTGGTGATGTTGGTGGTGGTAGTGGGTAGTGGTGGGTGGTGGTATATGTGTATGGTGGTGTTGTTGTTTGTGGTGGTTGTGATGATGGTGGTTGTTATGGTTGAGGTGTGTGTGGATGTGATGCTGGTGCTTGTGTGTGTTTGTGTGTGTATGGTGGTGCTGGTGATTGTTGTTGTTGTTATTGTTGTTGTTGCTGGTGGTGGTGGTATTGTTGTTGGTGGTGTTATTGGTGTTGTAGGGTTTGCTGGTGTGTTTAAGTTGCAGTCAGTATACGGTTGTTATAAATGTCGATTTATATGCAGTTTATTATAATAAAAAACGTGTAAAGAATTAGCAGATTATTTTAACTCTACTGGCCAAGGAGTTGTCCGCTATGTTTTGCCTCTTTAAGACGATAGGGACTTCATTTTTCATTTGACTTTATCAGATTGTTAATACCAATGAAAGCTCGGATAAGTTTGAAAACAGCAAGATCGAAAACAGTCTCAGCGGAGTTATGCCCCTTGATTTAGTTAAAAATGCTATATTTTGCCTCGTTAAGACGATAGGGCCTTCATTGTTAATTCGATTTTTAGCAAACTTTAGCAGATTGTTAACATCAATGCAAGCTCAAATATATTCGAAAAACAGCCAGATCGGACCAGTAACACCGGACTTATGGCCCTTGATTTAGTTTAAAATGCTATAGTTTAAAATGCTGTATTTTGCCTCGTTACAACGATAGAGCCTTCATTTTTCATCCGATCTTTACCAAACTGTAAAAGATTGTTAATATCAATGAAAGCTCGAAGAAGTACGAAAATCAGTCATTTCGGACTTGTAACAGCGGAGTTATGGCCCTTGATTTAATTTAAAATGCTATATTTTGCATCGTTAAGAAGATAGGGCCGTCATTTTTTATCCGATATTTACCAACCTTTACCAGATAGTTATTGTCAATGAAAGCTCGGATAAGTTTAAAAACCAACCAGATCGGACTAGAAACAGCGGAGTTATGGCCCTTGATTTAGTTAAACATTCTATATTTTGCCTCGTTAATACGAGAGAGCCTTCATTTTTCATCCAATCTTTACCAAAAAAGAGTTACTTCCCCAAATTTTACCAAATTTCTTCTTTTCACCAGATTTGTTGACTTTTTATGCCCCCGAACCCGAACGGGTTTCGGGGGCATATAGTAATCGCACCATCCGTCCATCAGTCAGTCCGTCCGTCCGTCAGTCCGCAGTTCGTGTCCGGACTGTACCTTCATAATTAACTTGGCACAAGTGATCACCAAAACAAGACGATGTGTCGCGCGCAAAAGCCAGGTCCGTACCTCAAAGGTGAAGGTCACACTTGCAGTTCATAGGTAAAAACAGGTACGCAATTTCGTGTCCGGACCGTAACGTCACAACCCCTGCAGAGATTTTTAAATAACTTGGCACAAGTGATTACCATAACAAGACGATGTTTCGCGCGCAAAAGCCAGGTCCGTACCTCAAAGGTCAAGGTCACACTTGCAGTTATATGTCAAAAACAGGTAAGCAATTTCGTGTCCGGACCGTAACGTTACCACCCATGCAGGGATTTTTAAATAACTTGGCACAACTGATCACCATGATGTGTGTAAAACCCAGGTCTGTTTGTCAAAGGTCAAGGTCATACTGGCAGTTCATCAAACTCCCCGCAGTAGTAACTTCCCCTTTATGTTACAGTAATCACTGCCACCCACACACATTTATAGCTAAACTCCAGCTAAGTTTATTTTTTTGGTTAAATATTTTTTAGGCCACTATTTCGACTTGCTTTGTTCATAATATAGGAAAGTAGTGTGAAAAACGGTATCTGTGTACAAAAATAGTTCATTTATTATAAAAATATTTTTTTTAGCGAACATGCACACCGGTTACTAAGTTACAGTACTTGTAAACAAACAAACATGTATTCCGTTGAGAACATTACGGAAGCTGTGCGTAAATTTAATAAAGAGATTACACCCAATCCAAAACCTGGTTGAATGTTTTCAACATCTTCTCGAAGGTGATGATCGATGTTATTGTCAATTGCCTGTTGGTTACGGCAAGAGCTTGCTGTACCAAGCATTACCTAGTGTATAGCCATTTGTGTAATCACATGGCCTCAGCTATCGTCACGTGATTTGGGTGGTGGCAGGGATTAGTGGCTACAATATCCCTGCGCGGAGGTTGGCAGTTCATAGGTTAAAAACAGGTACTCAATTTCGTAACTCTTAAAGTATTGCATATAACTTTATGAACGTTGGTGTTAATGAACAGGGAAATGAGATGCAGTGCTGTGCTCCAGTATCACTACGTTAAATTACCTACCCTTTAGGACAAATTATCTCCCCTTTTGGAAAAGTTTTGTCAACACCATAACTCTTAAAGTACTCCAAATTCTTGTGTGCAAAACACATGTTCTTTTAGCTGAAGGTCACAATTTTGGCAACAAGGAAATATTGGGCCCATTTGTCACACTTCGGGGGCACTTACAGTGACATTTCTTTTTTATTATTATTATTCTATTTTTTTCTTGTTTATTTTTTTTTTCATTTTTGTTATTTTTATTATTTTTTTATTTTTTTTAAAAAAAAAATTTCTTCATATTTTCTTTTATTTCATTTTTTGTTTTTCTAAAAATTTTATTATGGTTTTTAATTTGATTTTTATTATTTATTTTTTGATTTGATTTTTTTTTCATTTTTTTAAAATATATTTTTTTTAATTTTGATTATTATTTTTTTTTAAATATATTATATATATATATTTTTTTTTATTTTTTTTTTTCAATTTTGTTTGTTTTATTTGGATTTGACGAAATTTAGCAGAAAGCATTGGTATGATTTCTAGTTGTGCCTTTAACATTTTTTTCAGTTTGTTGATTTTTGATGGAGTTACGGCCCCTTGACATTTTTATTTTAAATTTCTTGTCGGCCCTACTTCTCATTGCTTGTTTCTTCGAAACTTGGCAGGAGGCATCGGTAAGATGTCTAGTTGTGCATATCGCGCTTTTGTTCCAGTTCGCTGTTTTTTGTCGGAGTTATGGCCCTTTGACATTTTTACCTTACATTTTTTGTCGACGCTACTCCTCCTAAATGGCTTGTTGGATTTCTATGAAATTTGGCAGGAAGCCTCAGTATGATGTCTAGTTGTGCAAAGCGCGGTAAATCAATGACATCTTGGACAAGTTCGAAAACAAGCTAGATCTTGTTAGTAACGACAGAGTTATGACCCTTGATTTGTTGAAATTGCTATATTGTATTTACTTTGTTAAATCTGTAGTTACTTCATTTTTATCTGATCTGTACCATATTTTTTTAGAATGTTAATATAAACCCCACCGTCTCCCACCCATTTTTATGAAATTTCATTCATGGAAGAAAGTGGGACAAATTAGAAAATACCCATGCCAGATTAGACACAGCAGACTTATTGCCCATGATGAGCGATCTATGGCCATCCTAGCCCTGTTGTTTTTGTAATATTTTAAAAGAAGTACTGATGGGAATTTTATGTCGACAAGGCTTGATATAAGAGTAGCAAGTAGAGCGTCCACATGCCCTCTTGGGCCTCTTGTTTTAATTTTGCTTTATTGAAAGTTATGAAACAATACGTAGATCTTTTAAAACTCTAATCAATAAGAACGAACTTTCTACACACGCTTAACATGTGCCTATAATGTACTGTACTTTGAATTTAATCCCTCTACAATAGAAATCCGTAACTAGGGTAGTTTAATTATTTGATCAATAATCTGCCTAGCTCCCATAGAAACAGTTTATGTGAGCTTTTAATCCCAGTTTAAATCATGACTTGTTTTAATACATGCACTAACATGTTACAGTTTCAATGTTGTTTAGACTTGTTTTCATAAATAAACTTGCATATTACAGTTCGGTATTTGTCAGTGATCAATACTTTTTACTTTTAACAGTATCGTGTGAAATAAATTTAAAAGGTCACTAGACTTTTTATAGAAAGCTTAGCATTTGTTAACTTTAAATATTAAATCGCCCGGGTAACGGATTAATTGTAGCTAGTTGATAGATGGAGGAAATATTCAAGCATCTGTTTACACCTATGTAGTTTGTTATTCTAAAATATTCCTAGGTGCTATTATTCTCTCAACTGTTATAATCGATATTTGCCAATGTATGAGACGGACATATTTGACCATTTTATTTAACGGATAAATATATTCAGTTGCATTTTAATAATCAGGCAAGTAAGCTATTATCTACATTTGATCATGACTTCCTTATTAATATACCACCAAAGACGGTAAAGAAAAAGCTCACATTTGATTGGTATTTCAATCCTTCAATCGTATTGGTCCGTTCGTGCTATTTCTAGATGTCACATATCATCCCTTTTAATGGAAGTACATTTTGTTCGAGCATCCTGGCGCTAATCCCATTTGTGCTTTTTCATACAAAAAACATATCCTGTCGCACACTGTGGATTAAGTTTAAATGTCAAGTCCCTTTGTTCGAACATCCTGTCACTAATCCCCTGTGCAGTTTTTATACAAAAAAACACTCAGATAAACTGTCTCTATAATGTCAACTGATTAAGTCTAAATGTCAATACCCTTTGTTCGAACATCCTGACAATAATCCCGCTACCATCATACAGCGCGCATTCTGTTTTTAGAGCATGATGTCATCCATTCATATGCAAATGAGCTCGAGCATGCGCAGTCGTGACGCCAAAGCGCCGCCAGAACTATTCGTGGATTCCACAAGTACTCGCTATGAAATAAAAGTGCAAACCGATTTTTCATAATATGTAGCATTTATGTAGTAATCCACTTCTGCATGAGAATTTTGACGATATTGTGCTTTAATACAAAAATACATGAGACACGCCACCAACCATAGTTTTGTGTAATATATCTGCCATTTTTATCACTATCTGCATGAAATTTGCCCCAAACAATTGTTTGCTCAATTCTCAATGAAATAAAATCTTTTATTCACTCTAAAACAACAAAAATCATCTTTAAATTTATTAAGATCGATGATAATCACTGTATGTGAGTCGTCGTTTTTGTCGGCAATTACACATAATCCCTTAATTAAAATGTTTATTTGTATATGTATGTTGTAATGCCATATCAACAGTCATAGTATCATGTGTTATAATGTTAATGTATTACAAAAACAGAAAACACTGTTATTTGTAACACACTTGCCATGATAAACTAGAAAAGGTAATCACTGTGATCAATCGTCCATGGTTAGAATTATGAGATACACAGTTGTATGCATACTGCGTTACTGTAACATGCCTTTTAAAAGACAGCAGCAATCACCATTAGCTGATATTTAATATACCCTTAGTTATGGACATAATCTACCCACAAGTTTGCTCTAATAACATTACACAGACTAATTTCAGGTACTAAATATCTGGCGAACTGTAGTGAAGGCCCTATGCCCCTCACAGGGGTGAAGAGGATTAAGTAAAAAAAGTAAAAAATATCTGGGACGAAAATAGAGAATATTATGTCAGTACCTTTTACTATCAAGTTTATTAGGCTCGGCACGAAAACGAACAATGGCTCGGCAGATGTCAGTACCTTTTACTATCAAGTTTATTAGGCTCGGCACGAAAACGAACAATGGCGAGGCTCTACTTGATAGTAAAAGGTACTGACATAATATTCTATTTATCATGTAGATTATCCACATTTTCTGTATGAATAACTATTATTACCTTTTTCTCAGAATGTTACGCTTATCGAGGACGCCGCCATGTTGTTGTTTTTTTGTTTCTTTTATGACGTCAGGCAACGTTACGTGCATAACGTCAGATAACGTTACGTACAATAAACGTCGAGGGATTCCGCATTGATTTGCTCTATTGGTAAGTGCCAAATAAAGCAAAATTTATTAGGTCACCCCTTTATTGGGCAGAAAAGTGCACATCTGCATGATAAATTGAAAATATAGAACCCTGCGTCATATAGAGCCCTGTATATATATTAACCGGACTTCTTCTTCTTCTTCTTCTTCTTCTTCTTCTTCTTCTTCTTCTTCTTCTTCTTCTTCTTCTTCTTCTTTTCTTCTTCTTCTTCTTCTTCTTCTTCTTCTTCTTCTTCTTCTTCTTCTTCTTCTTCTTCTTCTTCTTATTCTTCTTCTTCCGTTATATGGAATGGATTCTTGTATAAGAATGTAATTAGTCCAGCATTGACTGTTCATGCCAGGCAAACACAGCAGTCAAGATTATGAACAGGTTAAACGTTAAAACTATATACACGGTATATGGCTGTCTAGTGTGTTCCTGCGATCACTATGCCCGGGCTAGCTCTGAAGGCCTCCAGTGATGTTGAAGTAGAAGTACAATTTGGCAGTTGGTTCCACTCACTAATTGTGCGCTGGAAAAAGCAGTGACTCGTTCTGGTATATTTCCTGGAAGAGACGTTGAGACCCTCTGGTTCTGGCATCACTCTGCTGTATGTATCTGGAGCTGTCTATATCAACCAGTCTGTTGTTTTTCCGTCTGTCTTCAAGGCTGTCCTACTGTAGTTTATTCACTATTGACGTGACACACCCAGGAGTTCTGCTGGAGTAGTCGTTTAAAGCGTTTCTTGCTAGTGCATAAATATCCTTCTGGTGATGGGGATCCCATACATTTGAAGCATATTTTAGGGCTGGGCGAACCATTGTGGTGTAGGTGGCAGCTTTAACTTTGTGGTACAGTCGTGGAAGTTACGGCGTAGTAGCCAAGGGTCATGTTGTCTTTCCTAACTGTGTTCCCACAATGTGCAGATAAATCATTTGTGATAATGACTCCCAGGTACTTGCTGGCCTCAACAATCTCCAGCTTTTGATCATGGAGCTTGTACTGCGTTGGTATTATCCCTCTGCGTTTAAATGGTACTTTGTGGATTAAATTGCATTTTTCGGCATTAAAGCTCATCTGCCATGTCCACTCACACTCTTCTAGTGCTTTGAGATATTGTTGTAGGATGTCACTGTCGTGTTGATTTGTAATTGGTCTGATCTAAAGAGTCAATTCAGCAAAGAGCCTATTGTCGGATGATTTTGCTGAGTCGAGCATATCATTGATGTAAGACAGGAATAAAAGGGGACCGAGAACGGTTCCTTGAGGAACCCCTGATAATACATCTAGGGATGAGGAGTGGCACCCTTCAAGGAGGACTTGCTGTTTCTTGTCGCTAAGGAACGCTTGTATCCATCTATTGATTTTCTCTCTCATACCAAGCCAGTGTGTACAGCAGACAAGAAGGAGGAACTTTGTCAAAGGCCTTTGCAAAGTCTATTAATATAATAAAAAGTATGAAAGGAGAAATTTGGAAATCGTCGAACACGATGAATACAAAAATATTGCAGTGGCGGTTTGATTGTTACTGTTCATGAATGGTAGTGAAAAGTATTTGCTATCGTTCACGCCCTCTATCCCAGGGTTGAGCAGAACTCAATACTTAAAATGCCAATAGTACATAAATTTCAGCCATCCCGAAGATGGTATGCACATGGCGGTGAACATGGTTCATTCGATGGGTATTTTCACACCATTTTCACGCTAGCGGCGTATGGTCCCAGTTTCTAACAAAACTCGTTGCCCTAAACGAGAAAACAATGGGCGAAATAAACAAAATGGTATTTAGCTGGGAGCAGAGGTTATGAAGCCTGTGTATCACAGGTAACCGTCAACAGACTCATTTAAAAAAACTGGCAACATATCCTAAGGGTGATTAATCAATACTCAGAACCTTCTTCTCTTAACCTATGGAATAATCTGTCAGTAGGAATACGAAACTCGGAATCTATATCAATTTTCAAGAGAAGACTATTAACATCTGTATTTCCGAGTACAAAGGTATCAAAATACTACTTAAGTGGTCAACGATTATTTTCTGTTTTACATGCCAAAATGAGGAATTTGTATAGCAATCTTAATAGCGATTTATACCTTAATCATTTACGCGATTCACCCGTTTGCGAGTGCGGTTTTGAAGTAGAAGATGCTGAACATTATTTTTTCCAGTGTAACACTTTTTTCACATACCGGCTCCAACTGTTTCAATCCACTCGCCATTTACACCCGTTAAATATAAGAACAATCCTTTATGGTCGCGAACAGTTAACTGACAGTGAAAATGAATCTCTCTTCGAAGCAGTTCAAACATATATACGAGAAACACATAGGTTTATATAATCTGTCTCTGATGTTTTTCAACAATCCACACGTATTATGCGTATACTATATTTTGAAAATGTTTTCTAGATAGCGTTCAGGCGTTATTAAACTGACTGGAATTCAAGTTGGGGTAAACTACTCTTTCTCACTATTCTCACTATTCTATCCCTCTTTTTTTCTCTATTATGTTTTCTCTTTATAGTTTGTTTACTTATTCGGCTTTTTTCTCTCTCAATGTATTTGCCATTGTATTTTATTACTCTCAGCCATATACATTCGCAATTTCAAAATGTTAACTGGGAAGAGTTTAATCTAATGTTGGTAGAACTTGTTACCCAGCCCATTTGTCATTAAAATATTCCTATCGTATCTATGTTTATATTTGCTCTGTATGTAAAATATTGGCAATACAATATGTTTAAATCAAAGGCTGGAGTAGTGGAACCACCTATTCGAAATAAAAGTCAACCTGGTGTCCCTTTGCTATGATGCGAGCAATATCCTTGATAGTGACACTCATTTGCGTCTCGCATGAACGTTTCTTCCGAAAACCGTGCTGATTATCACAGAGTATATTGTTCCTGTCAAAGTGTTGCATTATAGTGCTGTGTTTGATATGTTCCAGGACTTTGCAAGTAACGGATGTCAGTGATACTGGTCTGTAATTTGCTGGTTGGTGTTTTTCGATTTTCTTGAATAAGGGGTCGATCCAAGCATTTCTCCAGTCTTCTGGTACTGTTCCTGTATCAATGGAATGTAGGTATTTGCCGGTAAGTATTGGTGCAAGTTCATATTTAACCTTACATGTTTTGAAAATGACGTGAAACACCATACAAACAAAACAAACAAAACCGACTGAAATTGTTCCTTGAGTATCTTAGCTTTTACTGGCACTGTCACTCCTCTTCAGGTATCCCTCCTTGTTCTTCAAAGTAACTACTCCAGATGATTCTTGTACTTTACCTTTGATGAATGACCAACATTTCTTGGGGTTGTCCTGGTAGTTTTTGCTGACATCCTCCATTTACTTTTGTTAGCCGTATGTCGAACTTGACCTGCTGTTGCAGTGCACGATATATATCTCTTTATCTTTTCCTTGATGTTTTCCTTGCTTTCTTGTGGGGACGCTGTTTACGCCGAATAGCTTTGCGTCTTCTTTTCTACTTTTACCTTTCTTTGCTTGGTTACCACCAGGATAGGATGTCTTGCGTTGGGTTTTACTTAATAATACATTTAAACTAAGTCCATGCTACATGCATTAGTATTGCTGTCAATCTTGCTTCACACCGACTTCTAATAACTTTTAAGCTTGCACGGCTGGTTCTTGGTCAATTACAGAATTTATGCTATGGTTTTGTGCTTCTTACATTATTAAGAAATATTGTTTTTCAAAACTCACCAACATGCCATTGCAGTGCATATTATCCAATTATATCTTCAAGTGTTTATATCATGTCCCTTATTACGTGTAATGTGTTGCTATATCTAAATAATAAACGTTTTTTGATGGTCCTGTAGTGGCGCTCATAATGTATTAAAATGTCTATTTCAGTCAGTTTCTGGTATATATTTCGGTCTATTCCGGTGGATTTCGATAAATAGGTCTATTTAAGTGATTCTATGTACAGAAACAGAGTTGCCGTTGCTAGTAGTAAGTGACAGCAACCCTGGCCACCACCATAGCTAAGGTTCCTACATGGTTGCCTTTTTCAAGTATTTGTGTTTTTCTTTTATTAGTGTTACTAATTTGGTATGACTAGAACATCTTCCACACATATTCTTCTAACAACGAATACATACTGAGCAGCGGTTTCCTTAGAATGAACTGAACTAAAAATAACAGAATTATTCTAGCCTGTGTCACCTTTGTAGCATGGTAGACACTTAATAAACACTTCATGCAGGAAGAACAAGCCTCGTCTCAATAGAAACTAGTGTAGATCATCTGCGACGCTTGCTTGTTTTTAAGACAAACGTCTAGAACTGTTCTATTAAAAAAATCACCGAGATTATGGTATCGTTACTGATTGGCTGATACAGACGTATCTTCTATCGAAGATATACAGAATGACAGCAAGTCACTAACTTAATAAATAAAGAGTCGTCATTATATCGACTAAATGTAAAAACTAATTGTGAATGGTCAAAAATACTAGAATAAAAAAAATATAATACAAACATATGTTTCCGGTTTCAATTATTTTTTCTGCGCAAATGGTCAAGACGTTTGTATTTACAATCAAGCTTCGAAGATGGTCAAGACTATATATAGACTCATTCTTATCCGCCATTGGAAGTACCATCTCAGTTTCACACTGGAGACAGAAAAGCTTAAATTCTGCAAATACGACTTAGATTTGAATGCAGCGCTAAAAGTGAACAACTTTCTAAGAAATCAGTTATAGACAGTCCTCTATGTACATATGGCACGCCAGAAACAACAAATCAATTCCTACTAGTATGTCCAAACTTAACGTAACAAAGACGAACACACCAATCAAAACTTATTTAAAGCTGCACAGTCCCTAATTTAACTGGTAATAACTCATGAATAGTGTGAAGTAGTTTCAAATCGACGAACAATCCAAAAGTCGGTATATATATAGAAATCGATGCGTACAATTTCACATTTTTATTTAGCCTCCGTACAGATAACATCGATAAATATACGGCTCCAGAATATATGTGAAAAAAAATATAGTTGCCCGGAACGGGATTTGAACCACAGTCTTGCACATGTAAGTTTTGAAAGATGTACGCTGAACCACTATACCATGGCTATTTATTGGCATGTTGTAGCATTTAAACACTAAATAGGCATTACGTAATAACAAGCACGCGCACAAGTCGAGATCGGGTTGTTTTGAGGCGAAGTATTAGTTTCATACTGATAACATCCAGTATTACACCAGGCAATGCTAATCTACACGTGCGACAAGATGGACTACATATTTATTGATCCATCTTGAGTTGCGTTCAAATATGTTAAGTTATTGTGCCTCATAATAAATGGTAGTTAGTATACTATTTTCTCAAGCAGCGTTATAGTTCAGTAAATAGAGCACCGTACTTGAAATCAGTAGGTCGTGTGTTCGAGCCCCGAAAGAGGCTAACTTTCTTTTCTGTAAAAATTACTGTTACCTGTGTATAGGTACGATGTGCACTGGTAGATGTATATACAGTAAATGATTTCCAGCGCTATATTTGCTCGCTTAAATACCCGATTTCGACATGAGCTGGTGAACACGAAGTTACAAATAAAGACACGCCTACAAAGAAGAAATCGATTGATATAGAGATTCTGTAGCCTTAAGCTTCTGTTCTTTATACGGTCAGTGGCAAAAAAGGCAGCTGGGGGGGGGGGGGGGGGGGGGGAGGGGGGTTTAAACCAGGTTTTAAGGTGCACCAAACCTCACACTTACCCTACTGTCATCCCAATAAAACGGGACAGTATAAATAAAGAAATCCCCGCCATGAACTATTCTCTAACCAACAAGGCAGCATTAATAGGCAATAAATATATAAAACACAAAGATGCTCGTGTATATATAAATACAAAAAAAAATAGCCTAGAAAGCCACAAAGAAGGTACTCAATGACTTGGCAAAAGCCATAGTAACAAGATAACCCTTGTGTGCTTGTGATGTCTTATCTTGCCTTTTATTCATCTTTATATATAGTTATTCTTTATTTTTGTGTGTGTTTGTGGTTGACTATGGTCATTGAATGCTACTTTTTCTGTTCGATTTTTATATAATGTGTTTATTCAGATAATTCCAATGGGTCATAAGACCCGTGAGGATACAAACTTGACAGCGATAGTGAAATATATATACAACACTAACATGATTAACAGAAAACTATTCATATGTATAAGGTAACAATTAATACTTTAGCAGTTAATGTTGTTGTTAGTTTGCTTTCACCGCAAAATATGCAGAGAATGTGACTGAACCATCACATTGAATCGCTAATATGTTCATGTACATATTTATAAATAATATTACATTCAACTAACGTGACAATTGGAAAGCTTCTAACTAGTACACAAATATATATACATAGTTTGTAGTTAACAAATATACACTTATAACGAAAACATGCAACTTTAGAATAACATCAAAAAACAAACAAAAACGGATATTTGTAAATGTATTACTTATACACCATTGATTTTCTAATTGCAAAGGTTATATATATATAGACGCTAAGGTTTTGCAGTGTCTTTTTGTTTTCGCATTTGAAAAATTCTAAAAACTTGATCATGTTAGGTCTTTTCCAAAAATATTTACTTGTAATGATTTCTTATTTCATTAAACATGCTACATTCAATAACAAAGTGATATTCGTCCCCAAGTTTATTGCAGAGGCCGCATATCCTTTCACGTATTATATTACTGTCTGTTTTTTGCCATCTTCCAGCTTCTATTTCAAAGGTATGAGAGGACGCACGTAACCTTGACATTCCCAATCTAAACGTTGGTATGTTTATGAGCTTTAGATATGGCTTAAGATCATACTTATAATCAACAATCAGGTTATAAACATTTGCCCTACTAGAACTCTCTAACATTGAATGCCAATTTTGGATGAAATTATCATTTATTCTTTGTTTTATACAGTATAAAAACAATTACCCAACCCTTGAAATAACCATGCATGATAAAAACCTAGATATTGTAACAATTTTTTTAACAATTTTACCCAATTATTTTTATTTGGATATAGCTCAGCATCTTGTAAACTTGGTGTATATACTTATTTTCATAAACGTTCAATATTTTCAGCCAAGATGCAATTATTCTAATATATTTTTGCCTTTAAAACAAGACTCGTTCTTCCTAATTCGCCATAAATAAAATCGTTTTGTGTTTTACCTGTTATACTCGTTTGCAAAATTGAGTATGCACTCGTTCTATATTTAATGCTGTTTTAATCCCCAAACCTCAGAGCCATAATTTAGAATAGGAACAATAAGTTATTCGAACAAATCAAGTTTGTGCTGTATAGTGATATCTGTAAAATTGTATAGATACATATTTAGTTTAAATATTGCCTTTGAGCTTGACCAGCTAATGTACATTGTGTTTCATGGAAATATCCACCTTGAGTAAAAACAATTCCCAGATATGAAAAACATTTAACAATTTCTATTAAATTATCATCATATGTGAATCGAACATCTCCAGCTAATGGACCAGCCTTCCTAAAAAACGTAACCTTTGCTTTCAATACATTTACTTTTAATTTCCAGCGCTTACAGTAATCAGAAGAATGTCAAATCCTTTCTGTAAACCCTGTGCAATTTCTGAAAATAATCACAATATCATCAGCATATAGCACAATAAAAAGTTTGATCATATCTACTTCAATGCCATCGAACCCTTTTAAGATAAATTTTTCTTGTATGGCATTTATAAACATTGAGAAAATTAATGAGGACAAACATTCACCTTGACGTACTCCTAAAACACGTGTAAAGTTTTCACTGAGCTTATTTGCAAGCTTCACGCGTGATTTTGTACATTTATACATGGACTTGATAATGTCCAAACTTTTACCCCTGATACCTAGTTTGATTAATTTCATCCATAAATTGTCTCTTACTACATAGTCAAAAGCCTTCCAAGCAGCAAAATGGAAGGCTTTCGAAGCACTTTCTTCGTATGAATGTCGCCATTCTTGACGATTCTCTTTGTTTCTTCTTCTGTAGGAGAAGAGAGACCGATGTTACACTCCTTGTTGTATTAATGACATCATTGCGGCATGTCCTGGCAAAGTGTCCATACTGATGACATTTTCTGCATTTTGCGTTTACAGCAGTACACGTATATAAACCATGGTAGAGTCCACAATATTTGCACGAAATGTTCACATTCACGATTAAGTAATGTAAAATTATTTGGGGGAAAATAAGGTTCGTAGAGTCACTCGCTTGATTTACACACGCTTTTAGAAGTACCAGGAAAGCAACGACAGCTTAGAAGTGTCATTACCCGCGATTCTCACACCAGTTATTAAACAGCGTTTCGTCGGGATGTTATTTTCAGCGTATGTGTGATTTGGGGAATAAAAGACGTAATGTTTTTAATTGTTTGTATTTCTCCACTAATATTCAATTTGGTTATCCACAAATAATAACTTCGGTTATCCAAAATTAATAATGTTATTTCATAAATTTTATAATAGAATCGGTTATCCAATATAATAAAAAAGCAATGATAATTTCAACGGTCTTGGAAATCCAAGTGTGTTTCGGAGGTCCGTACACATTCAAAGTCCAAATACATATCATCTTATTTAACAAACAAGAGGCCCAAGAGGGCCTGTGGACGCTCTACCGGCTAAAACAGCTCTTATATTAACGGTTGTCGACATACAATTCCCACCCCTTCTTTTAAAATATTGCAAAGACAAAATGGCCTTGGATCACTCACCTGGTAATCATGGGCGATAAGTATGCTGTGTCTATGTGGCATGGGTATTTTTTTATATTTGTCCCACTTTCATCTATGAATGAAATTTTCATAAAAATGTGTGCGTGTGTGGGGTGGGGTATATTAACATTATAAACACATATGGTAAAGATCAGATAAAAAATGAAGTAACTACAGATTTAACAAAGGAAAATACAATATAGCATTGTTCAACAAATCAAGGGCCATAACTCTGTCGTTACTAACAAGGTCTAGCTGGTTTTCGAACTTGTCCAATATTTTATTGATTTGCCGCGCTTTGCACAACTAGACATCATACTGAGGCTTCCTGCCAAATTTCGTAGAAATCCAACAAGCCGTTTGTAGCGAAGTTAAAGTTTGGCAAAGATCAAATGAAAAATGAAGGTCCTATCGTCTTAACGACACAAAAGTTAACGACGGACGCTCTCATGGAGATGTACTTGTGGGGAGAATTATCGGTAGAAGGTAGACTAGTGGGGAAAATGAGTACATCCATGAGTACGTCCAGACGATGGACGGACGGACGCAAGACGGACACAAAGTCTTGTTAGAATTATATAGTGGTTTGACACTTGTGCCTCAAGGTGCTAAATACTTGCACTTTATGCAAGACGCTTATGACATCGAAAAGATAACAAACAATTAAGCCAAATTACCCTTTTGAAATAGTTTTAAACAATACGCAAAATGAGAAATTAAGTGAATTGTACAAAATATATAAATCAGATTGGTGAAACATATTTATAAAATGTACATTAAATAGTTACTAGAATATTACAATATATGCAACATACAGTTTATTTAAAAGACTATAGAAATAATTCATGTTTTCCGAAATGTTTTCAAAAAATATATAAAAAATAATTTAACAAAAATAGCTCCATAATATATGCATGATAAAGTTTCAAATCCAAATACTTTGTTTCACGTTCATCAGTCGCAATACACTGGATTCAATAGCTATGGCAAAATTTCCATGTTTCCATGTTAACTGAACGTTTGTTTCAAAGTCACCTGTCGTTGGTTCATAATAACAGTCATAGTATTTAACAATCTAAACGTACTTTGAGTACTGAAATGTGATTAATCATAGTTTGTGTTTGTTTTAAGGATAATGTAACAACGGAATTTTGTGACGCGTTATTTTTCTTTT
This sequence comes from Cyrtodaria siliqua, assembly GCA_037043455.1. Lineage (NCBI taxonomy): Eukaryota > Metazoa > Mollusca > Bivalvia > Adapedonta > Hiatellidae > Cyrtodaria > Cyrtodaria siliqua. The sequence goes on along the minus strand of JAWPHD010002581.1, from coordinate 172,338 downwards.
ATCAGAAAAAAGGCTGAACAAATAAATCAAGTCATTGACAAGAAATATAATAATAGGCTTTATGTACATTTATACAAGGGCGAGGAAAAACCTAAATACACAAACTCGCCTTTTGATTTGACAAGGTAAATTATGTTCCTGGACGACGTAGTCCAGTTGTAGATTAACTCGATACTCGCACAGTATACAGTTCACGCTAAGGTAATACATGGACTTGGAGTCAACGCACAGTTACCTCGAATACGTTGCTGATGTTATATATTAGTTCCAATCGGTGTCTTCATCTTTCTGGCCATCTCTGAATGTAACATATTGTATAACACGTAGTAATTATTCAGGCAATTAGATGACACATCATTTGTTTGTACAGTTTGACCGTCTTGTCTTGTCATAGAGTTAGTAATTATTTCTCCATTTTTAATAGAGAGATGTAAATCAAGAAACGAAGCCACGTGTCAGAACTATTAGTTCTGTTGAGTTGAATTCTTTAAGATAGATAGTATAGTAGAAAAGAAAGGTGTGACAATGTTCCAGATGTCATCCAGATACCGGGAGGTGTCATTCAAGGCTTCAATTACATCTGCCAGAGTGTATCTGGTGAAAGACTCAACATGAATCTTTTTCATAGTAATAACAAATCAGCGACATGTCGTACCCATAGAAGAATATAGATATAAACATCGAACAGGAAAAGCAGCATTCAAGGACGACAGTCAACCACAAACACACACAGAAGCAAAGAACATATAAAGATGAATAAAAGGCCAAACAAGACATCACAAACACAAAAGGGTTGACAATAGGGCAACCGCCTTGGAACGGGCAGTGGCAAAACAGGCCTCTGGGGGTTTAAACCAGGTTCTAGGGTGCACCAAACTCACACTTACCCTACTGTCAACCCAATAAAACGAGACTGTGTAAATAAGGAAATCCCCGCCATGAACTATTCTCTAACCAACAAGGCAGCATTAATAGTCAATATAAGTAAAACACAAAGATGGTCGTGTATATATAAATACAAAAAAAAAAAATAGCCTAGAAAGCCACAAAGAAGGTACTCAGTGACTTGGCAGAAGCCAATAAACCTCTGAGGGTCCGACAAGACAAGACTGAAGACAAACATCAAACGCCACCGTCCTTTTGGGCTTTAGGTAAGTCATGTCGTACCCATAGAAGTTATGAAATATCCACAAACTACATTGAACTGAACATTTAATCGCGTGAGTGTAAACAATGTATTGCTTACCAGTTAAGGCCATCCGCGTTTTACAAATGAGTTTGAACATATTATCTTACTCACGGGCGCAAATAAAAAGTACGGGCTGTCAACAATGATGTCGATATCAACAATTGAACATACAACACGTTGAATCTTGGCGACGTCAATGCGAAAACTGGCTATGGTAGGCAAGAAAAGAATCAATCATGGTTATGCGAAGGATAAAACACAAAGATGCTCGTGTATATATAAATACAAAAAAAACAATAGCCTAGAAAGCCACAAAGAAGGTACTCAATGACTTGGCAGAGTGATCTAAACTCAAGTTGTCAGTTATTTGCTAGGCTGATGAAGGTCACATCCGCAATGAAGGGACATTTAACCCTCGATATATAACCATGTTAATTGGAATCTCGGCTAAGCCTCTGTTCCGATAAAAAACACTTATACCTCGTGTTGGAATATTCCCAATCTTCACTGAAAACCGATAAAAGATTATTATAATATTGAGCCTCGAATATTTTGCTCAAAATCACTTACTTAAAGAAACTAACCCGCTAAATAACGGAAAATTACACTACAAAACCGTTAATCAAAACTCTACTCAGGTGTTCAGGTCATATACTTATGTATATGCAGTGAGTAAAATTATAGGATTATTCACGAGTTCTTAAAACACCCTCTATTAAATATGAGTAAAATTAATTATGAGTTGGTAACTCTTAATTTGACACTCCAGTTTTGGGGTTTGGCGTGGCTGGTCAAAGCCGTTTATATTGTGTCTAAATAGTGTCTAAAGATTCTCAAAATATGTAAATTAAACGTATACCTCATCGTCAGTAGGTTTAGAAACAGTGTGCATGTTGTAAAATGTGACTATTGTTGTCGGGATAGCTACTTTAATACAAGGTGATAAGCCAATGCATGTTAATATAAAAGCGTCCCTGAACGTTAAATACCAAAGATATGATTGTGAACAAGTTATATAATTGTACATATATGAATTAATATATAGTGAAAAGCTTAAAACATCTTCAGTGAACATCTACTGTACTCACTTGCCGAAGTTCTCCGCGTCAGTGATATTTTCTGGCAGAACTTTGCCGTTAGTTTCAGGGAGGAATAAGGACAGTAAACCAGCGGCCACCGAAAGTCCACCAAAGATAATCAGCGGCAGGACCTTCCCAAACGAACCATCAACAATTGTTCCCTGTGAACATGAACAATAAACACAATCTATAGAGAGATAGATCATACACATGGTTTCCCTTTAACCTGTTTAAACACGGAAATAATAATAAAGAAACAAATGAATATATGTTTTGTACATTTAAATTCATGATTTTCTTTTTTAGATCGAATGTTATTTATTAAAGACATAAAGGCTCATTATCGTGATCGGCGATTTCAAAATTTCTCATTTCGTACTCCTCGTTAAAATTTGAATAATTTATAACTCATTTCATCAGTATTATATTGTATGGAGACATTTAAGATCCAGTACATATCAAATCGCATGTTTATTTTGTCAGGCATAATGCAGTTCCAGGCTAGCAACAGAAGTTGGACACTATATCTGTAATTTGCAACTTCTATGTCGATACGTACCATATCGGCAACGTACGGACACATCGTACCACCAATCCTGGCAAACATGGAACTCGAACCTATTCCTGAGTTACGCACAACTGTGGGGAATAACTCGGCAGTCCAAACATAAATAATAGCAAATGCAGCAGAAATGCCAAATTTTCCAATGTTTGCCAACACAATGGTGATCCAGTATAATGCTAAAAGAGTAAAAACACAGCATGAGACATTGAAATAATCGAACTATTTAAGGCATTTTCTTTAAAATTTCCAATTGAGAAATGATTGTTAAAAAAATTCAGTAACTGTGAAACCTATAATTTATATTCATTTAGCTCAAAAAGTATTTTAGTATAACTTGAACACACACGTATGCTCACATGATAGATAGATATATATTTTATTCAAACATAAGGCATTACGCCCAACAGTTCACATGCAAATAGTACATACATGTAAACATATATATGAAATACACAATATTTTCCAGTTAATGACAATTTGTATAATTTCATAGGTGAGTTTCAAGATCATCCGTATATGTTACTAGTTAAAAAGTATTTGACAACTTTTAAGTATATAAGTGTTTAATATATATTTTTAAATTAATATTCCTAAGTACTGATCAGAACACATTTATATCTGTGGACAAAAATGGAGAAAAGTGATATTTATTTATAAAACATGTCGTCTCTTCTTTTAAAACATTTACAAATGAAAACGGACAGTTTCTTTAATAAACTCTTGTTTTCTGTTGTCATAAGTTCAATAAATTTTAGTATGTTTGGCCGTTTCCAAAAATATTTGTTAACATATTCTTTTCTAATATCTTGATATAGTGAACACTCCAATACAAAGTGAAATTCGTCTTCTAGTATATTACATAGCTGGCATTTTCTTTCGGATCTTGGTGTTTTATTTGGTCTATGTATACCTGATTGGTTGTGTGATGCGTTTTCATTGACCGTGAGTCAGTTATAGTGGCCGTCTGAATATTCAAACTAATCTGTAGCGCACTTGTCGTGTTGTGGTTCCATTCAGTAAACTGATCGTGTTTTGGTTTCTGTTCAGTTACTTTACACATATCACACCGATAAACGTTGACACGTTACACATATAATAGCCACAAACCAATGAGACAACAATATAATGATCACATGATACCTGAGCTAATATTAATACAGTAATGTTAGTATTTTCAAATTTGAAATTCAGTCAAATGAACAAAAATAATTGAGCAGTTCTAGTAGTTTGTTATTATAGATATTTTTTAGGGAAACCTTAGTGTTTTAGCCTGGACAAATATTAGCAGTTCGTCACTCATTTCAAACAAAACGAAGATATCAAACGACATATTTAAATTGGGTAATGTATTGTTGTCCACACTGATAAACAACACGAACTATGCCACCGACTTTATATTGGATGCACCATCATATCGTTCTGTATAATAAGAATAAAACATAACTCTTTTGGGATAAAAAGAAGTTGTATATCACGATGAATCCAACACAGAGTTAACACATACTGAAAAGGTCACCACTGGAAGAAGTGAGTAAAACAAGAGCGTGTGGATCAGAGAGTAAAACAAAATACTGCTGATTTATAGCCGAGGCGACTTTTAACAGCCGACACACAGCACAAAACTAACGCTAGTAAAAAAATACTGAAAATAAGGGATACCTTGGAAGCAACACAAACAAGAGAGAAAAAGCAGCAGACTCGGATTTATCGAGTCTGCTCATGAGGTGTAATACATAAAGTGAAACACTTCTCATGATTGGGTTTGATGATCCTAAACGACCAGTAAGTAAAACACTACTGATTTGTAGTATTGGCGACATTTTATAGCCGCCACACAGCACTAAACAAACGCTAGTGTGAATGTCAATAAATTTTAAAAAAGATGCCCTTGGAAGCAATTAACAAAAAAAAAAGAGAAAAGAAAGTAGCAGACTCGCTTTTACTTACATTTATCAGCATACAACACGGTTAATATTGTCGAAAGGCATGCAAGACCACCAAGAATCATTGCTCCGGCATGTAAAGCCTTCCTTCCCACTTTGTTCAGTAGCACTATACACAGAAGGCACGCCGCGAGCTCCATGCTTGCATTGATGGAAAAATTGACGAATATATCACCGTCTAAATTCCCCACATTTAGACCTAGACCATAATACACCATGCTTACCACGCACCTGTGATAAATATCAAAATATATTTGGAAAGATATGTACAAGCATACCCACTGAAACCAAACAAAAACGTAAAGTGGTTATTGTAAATCATAAATATATCTGATAACAAGCAGTTAAATTAAAAACAAAATACACGTGTTTACAGTAATTAAACAACATGGATTTAAGGGATTTAAGGCAACTGCAGTGAATCTTTACATGCACGTGTTCCTCGGTGTTGTCTCAGGATACATGGAAACGCCAGTGAATATGATTTCACTAACTGAAGCGATAACGTTCACTTGAAGTTGATAGAAATCATCTCAATTGTTGGAATAAAATTTAAATGTTGAAATTTTCTATATGAAATACATAATCAGAACAGTAAGAACGATCAATGGTTTAACAAGAGTGTCAAAATGGCCCTGAATCAATCACCTGAGGAACTTCGCAATGATGGAAAAAACATCCCCTCGCAAATGCTGACTGAAGATGTTTTAAGTTTTTCACTATGTAAGTCTATGACCATCTTTGACCCCAGGAACTTGAAATGCGCAAACCTGATAGACCAGGGGTTAACGATCATTACTAATAATAAGAACAAGAGGCCCACGAGGGCATGTTTAAGCTCTACAAGCTAAAATGGTTCATATGTCAAAGAGCTTCATCATTAAATTCCATTCATTACTTTGTTTTTACAATTGCAAAACACAACACCCACAGCCGAAATTTAAACTCATGACCTATGTTGACAATTAAAATCAAAGTACTGCGTACTGAAAGGCGAAAACATCAGTAAGCAAATGGTTTTGAGCTGTTCCTATAGTTAAGGTTAAAGATTGTATGAATTGTTATGATATTTATTGGCCAAGTGAGTCTTGTTATATGTTATAGATCTCTCAAGCCGAGTAAGAGTCCGCTGAATCCTCACCTGAAGTTCAAGATTAAGGGTTGTAGGAAGTGACAAGTTATTGTTTGAGATATAGTTGGTTAAAATCTTTATTTTAGTAGTCGCCATGAACCTGTATTTTTAAAAATGTATATTTAGCTGTGGCGGCCATTTTGAATTTCCGGCCGGACTTATTTTTACTTAGGATCAACTAGATATCAATAGCAACATTCCTGTAAAGTGTCATGCAAATCCATCAAGTTTTTTTCAGAGTAATCGCCACATATTATTCCTATATAACTATGTAAACGAAGATGGCCGCTGGTGGTCATGTTTGACATCGAATCGAAATGACTTTTGTGTAGGACAATATACATGTCATGTCAGTCATTTTAGTAATGGTTCCAAAGCAAATTACTTATGGTTTTTGAAAGTAGTCGCCACAAGCTTGTATTGTGTAAAATCTATTTGTAGCTGTGGCAGCCATTTTGAATTGACCGGTCTGTGTTTTTGCTAGGACCAACGAGACAGCAAGAGCAACATTCTTGTAAAGTTTCAAGAAAATCCATGATGTTGTTTCAGAGGAGTAGTTGCCATAAGTTTTTCCTATATAACGGTAAATAAACAAAGATGGGCGCTGGCTGCCATGCTGGACATCGAATCGAAATTAATCTTGGTAAGGATCAACCACATGCATGCCATTCATTTTGGTCTAAGGTTCCAAATCAATAACACTTATGGTTTTTGGGAAGTGGCTGGCAAGAAATTGTATTGTAAAAATATATTTTAAGCCGTGGTGGTCATCTTGAATTTCCGGCTGACATGTACTACTAGACATCAAGAGCAACATTCCTGTGAAGTTACATGAAAAATCTGTCAAGTAGTTTCAGAGGAGTAGTCGCCACAAAAGTGCTCCAAGAAAATTAAAATTGGTTATTACCAACGAATATTTGCCAGTACATACTTTTTGTAGATATTGAATATTTCGTTTTTTTATTTTGTTTTACTTATAATTAATTAATAATACACAGGTGATTAGAATCAAACAATAAGGTTCTAATTTCCTTTATTTTCCTTTTATTTATCCATTGCATCATTTAACAAAAACAATATTATTTTCTTTTACATGTTTAGGATCGCGCCGCAAATCGCATCAAAAACCGTACCAGGTCCTGCAAATTAAGCCATCCAAAGATGCGCGTCCCCAGTGTTATTTGATGTTTTCCTACTGAGCAATAGTCTTGATCATCTTCGACGCTTGATTGTAAATACACACATTACAAGCGTCGCAAAAATCTAGACAAATCGTCGGACTGAGATACTGTGTTCAATAAAATAGGTCTGGTCTTGAAGAATATGGTATCATCAGTAATACCGTTTTCGCCAAAGAAGAGAATTAAAACAAACAGAAAGAAGTGGGATTAGAACACACGGCACTAGGTTCCCTGTGTACAAGAAGTAAATGAAGTATTTTGTCTATTGCTGACATCTCGGATGCGATTGGCCTTATTTTAACAAATTTGAAAACCATTCACCTAAGGATAATTCATGTGAAGATTGATCAAAATTGACCAAGCGGTCTTCGAGAAGATTATTTAAAGATCTTCCCTATATAGCTCTATGTAAAACTGTGACCCCCGAATGGGGACAGATATGACCCATAGGGTCACTTTTTAAACAAAATTGGTACAGGACCATAAGCTAATAGTAAATGCAAAATATTAAACATTTGGCTCTTGTAGTTTCAGAGAAGGTTTTTTAAGTTTTTTCATGTAGAACTTTATGTAAAACATGTGACCCTGGAGCGGGGCCATATATAACCCAAGGGTCACCAACTGAACAAGCTTGGTAGAGGACCATAAGCTTATACTAAATGCGAACTATTAAACCTCTGATTCTTGTAGTTTCAGAGAACAAGATTGTTAAGACTTTTCCCTATATGAGTTTATGTAAAACATGTAACCTCTGGGGTTTGGCTAAACATGACTCCAGGGTCATCATTTGAACAAACTTGGTAGAAGACCATAAGGTTATAGTAAATGCAAAATATTAAACCTCTGACTATTGCAGTTTCATAGAAGATGTTTTAGAGTTTTCACTATGTAAGTCTCTGTAAAACATGTGACCGTTGGGTGGGGCCTACTATGACCTCAGGGTCTCCATTTGAACAAGCTTGGTAGAGGACTATAAACTTATAGCAAATGCAAAATATTAAACCTCTGGCTCTTGTAGTTTCAGAGAAGACGATTTTTAAGTGTTTTCCCTATATGAGTTTATGTAAAACATGTAACCCCTTTGGTGGGACCAAATGTGACCCCAGGGCCTCCGTTTGGACAAACTCGGTAGAAGAGGACCATAAGCTTATTGTAATTGCAAAATATTCAACATCTCGCTCTTGTAGTTTCAAAGCAGATTTTTTTAAAGTCTTTCCCTATAAAAGCCTATGTAAAAAAAGTGACGCATGGGGCGGACCCAAATGTGACCCGTGGGTCACAATTTTAACAAACTTGGTAGAGGATCATCAGCTTAAAGTAAATGCAAACTATTAAACCTCTGGCTCTTGTAGTTTCAGAGAAGAAGATTTTTAAGTGTTTCCCTATATAAGTCTATGTAAAACATGTGACCTCTGGGGCGGACCCAAATTTGACCTCAGAGTCACCATTTGCACGAACTTGGTAGAGAATCATAAGCTTATAGTAAATTCAAAATATTAATCCTCTGGCTCTAGTAGTTTCAGAGAATATATTTTAGGGTTTTCCCTATATATGTCTATGTAAAAATGTGTCCCCTGGGGTGGAGCAAAATGTGACCCCAGGGTTTCCATTTGAACAAGCTTGGTAGAGGACCATAAACATATAGTAAATGCCAAATATTAAACATCTGGCTACATACGAGAGCGCTGTGCCTTGTGGTTTTAGAGAAGAAGAGTTTTAAAGTTTTTTTTCCTATAGAAGTTCATGCAACAAATGCAAAATCTCCATATACAAACTTTAGACCCCGAGGGGATGGCCATTTCTGCTCCCGGGGACTTCATTTGAATAAATGTGATACTAGTAGTCTATGCCTTGGTGATTTTTTTTTAAAAAGGAAAACTGTCTAAATCTGTCCAGAGGTTCTTGAAAAGAACATTTATGATTTCGATTTTTTATGGCAACGGCGGCGGCCTTAAAGAGGCACTACCTATATCTACGCGATTTTTAATGTAAAATATTAAATACTCAATATTACTGCAAGTATATGTATACAAAGCTATTTTATGAGTATTCTAAGAAGAAACATGGTTCGTATTTCAGTTCCGTAAATTATTAATTATAATCAAAACAATATCTTGAATAAAATGCTGCCCTGCCGTTTATTCCTGCCGGAGAACTACGAGTTTTTACGATTTTCTCGGACATGCGCAATGCGTTTCAGTTGAACGAAAACAAACTACTCGGGGCAGTTCCGATAGTAAACGAATCGATCGGAACTCTTCGCCAATCCGACGAGGCAGTTCCGATTGTAAACGAATCAGATCGGAAAATCTCCGAAATCGGCTTGTCTAAAACAATGACGAATACAATTTCAAAAATCCGATCTTTTCAATCCTGTTTTTCCCCAGCAAAAGGCATATTACATGGGGTGAAAGTATTGCCATTTACCTTTTTCATAGTCCTCTTTATAATTAAGTAAAGTTTATATCAACTGGTGGACAAAAAGATATAGGTAGAGCCTCTTTAATTTTAACACATTTGAAAAGCATTCATTTAAGGATCGTAAACGTGAAGATTCGTCATTCATTCATTCTTTATCTTTATTTCCTCCTTACAGGAGATTATGAAAACAATCACATATTATATACAATATACATAATTAATATAGTGAGCATTGAAAACATATAATACATGTCAGTGACAAAACAAATCAATGATGAATTTATACTAATTGCCAGTACGCATACATATCCATACATTTGCTAATCAAATAAACCACATTAACACATACGTTTCTTTACTTTTTCTTAAGTTACCATTATGACTGAGACACAATTGGTGACATAATTAAATGCCCCTTTTGTGAATATGTCCATATTTGGACAACTTCTGTTTAGCAAGGACACACATCGGCCACTAATAACTTTCACCAGGAATGATTCATAGTCGCAAGACTAATTCATTTCTAGTTTTAAGTCCACAACTTCTTTGAGAAAGTTCATCTTTATGGCTTTCTCGCACGCAGTTAACGCGTGATACAAGGCATCGTTACACAAAAGAGAACAAACAGGGGATCGACTCTCTGTCTTCTAAGGTGCATGAGCCCAAACTTTAGCAGTTGCATGAGCGCGGTAAAGATCAGTGTGAGAATTAGCTAATTTCCAAACGATTGATGGTTTAATTGAGGTAGTATGAATTTTACGAAATAAGCAAAAATCGTTATCGGAAAATATACGGGATTGCCATAGTAAAGTTTCTTTTTGTTTGATAGCTTAAGATACTGACATCTTCCACGCTAATTTACTTGGGAGTTGTTGGTATTTTAACAAGTAGTCATTAACGATATATGTAAGCTCATAGTAATTCAGTACGTTACAAATATCTGAAATAAAGCCATACATACGGCGGTCCATGTTGGATATGTATAAAAGGTACCGTCTTAGGAACAACATATGAGAGACGGAATATGTTGGTAAGCTGAGTAGTTTGTGAAGAAACATTAACTTTCTTTTATTAATTTCAGAAGTTATACGAAATAAGGCGACCATTGCCTGACACATATCAAATCTTGTATGTACATAAAAAGCTTGAATTTTCTTTACAACAAAATGTTGTAGACGATTTCTGTTTGGGTAAGTCCATTCCAAAGTTCGCAACCATGTAATACAGTAGGAATGATGACCTTACAGTATAAATTGACAGAGTTAATAGGATTTAAACCATAAGGATGGACACCTAAAATATTCATCGCATAGAACGCGTTTCTCCCCTTTTACATCGTTCTTCAATTCTAAGATTCATTTTCAGATTCGATTGCAAACGCATACCAAGATGTACTGCTGTTTTTACCTTTGTCAGATTCTCAGTACCAACTAGAATACTAGGTGGTTGAAGAGAGCGTTGTTTTGTAAAAACAAGAAGATTACATTTGGGAACACTAACCCGGAATCTCCATTTCCTCGTATAAGTGTCAACGATATCTAGGAGACTTTGTAAGTTAGCAGGTGATGTTGCTATTAAGGAGATATCATCGGCAAGGGTAGGATTTCCTCAAGGTATAGAACATACTGTTGCACTGAGGTTTGAGGTTTGAGGTTTGTAAACTGTGCAGTAGTTCATCAATAAAGACTAAATAGAAAAATGAAGAGAGTACACCGCCTTGTCTTACTCCTCTTTCGATCTGAACTGGAAATGATGTCATTCCATTAATATTAACTTTGCACTAAAGTCCTGTGTATAGTTCAATAATGATTCTTAATAATTTTCCGACTATTCCTAACTCGCCTGGTTTTAAAAATAATGCGTCATGCCATACTGTGTCAAACGCTTGCCTTATATCTAAGAGTGCAACGTAAACATTGCTGCCTAGCTAAAAATTGTGATAAATGCATTCCTGTAAGTTAAAGCCGGTAGTTATACAGCTAAAGTTCTCTTGGAAACCTTGCTGCTGAATACAAGGAAAGTTTGTGTTTCGTGTTTCTAGAAAGGCTTTAAATCGATTCAGACATATCTTGTCAAATATTTTGCTAAAGCACGGTATTAGGGTTATGGGTCTGTAACATTTTGGATCTTGCTTAGTCTTTCCGTTTCCTTTATATATTGGAATGACAATACTTTGTTTCCAAGAAACTGGGGTAAGTTCAGTCAAGATAATTTTATTAAATAGGTTAACTAGGGCTTGTGCTATCATTTTACCACCATGGATAACGTGCTCATTCTGTATATTATCGCCGCTTGGGGCTTTCCGTGTCTTCAATGCCGATGTGACTTTTGATAACTCCCTATCATTAACGTCCTCTTCCAGACTATCGGCGAGATGTTTAGGTAGTGCGTTTTGTTTTTTAAGAGATTCAGTTTCTGATTTTAGATGTGTGCTAAGAGGACATGACATTTCGCTATAGTCAGTATTAAATACGCTTTTAAAATGTAATCCAAAGCCGTCAGCTACATTTTCATCTTTAAATAGCGAGCCATTATCTTCTATCTCCAAGCTTGACTGATTTCTCCTGCTCTTACGTCTATTAAGTAATCGCCAAAAATAGTCTATAATCAGTTTCTGCGGCTTCGTCAATTTTGTCAAATACTTTGTTTTCGTACTTTTCAGATTCGGAGCTTTGTAATTTTCTAAAGACTGCCTTTGCAGTTTTGTAGTCATTAAATGTTTTATGGTTTCGACCACGTGGCCTTCCCGATTCTATCCATGTGCGACGGAACTTTCTGGCTTTAGTATGAGCACTTTTAACTTCGGGTGTCCAGTATGGTTTAGCGAAAGCATTAAACTTACTCTTAGGCAAGTTTTCAAGTGCAGACGTATGTAATGCGTTGACAATAACAGTATTAAGATCTGTAGATGACAGAGGGACGACGGACGTAGATTGATCATAATAGAACACATTGAGTGATCTAAAAAAGAAGTCGAATGGAGAAATTTGGAAATCGGATGAGCAGAACTCCATATTTAACTTGTCAATAGTACGAACATTCGATCCATCCCGAAGATGGTATGCATATGACGGCGAACCTTCAATGTGGTATTTGTATGCCATTCCGTGGCCAGCGGCGTATGGTCTCAGCTTCTAACACAATGATTTTCCCTAAACGAGAGTTTCGATCATAGTTTATGAAGCCTGCGTATCACAAGTCATAGTCAAAATATTACATTCAAAAGCAAACATATTTTAAGGGTGATTAAACAATACTCAGAGTCCTTAAAGGCTGGAGTAGTGGAAACACCCATTCGAAATTTAAGATTTTTTTTTGGGAATGTACCAACGATATATATATATATAAATATCGGGATCAGCGATCTCCAAAAATTCATTGAATAACAGTTCTGATTTCAAGAACGAGTAGAAGTTTCATTGCCGCCATACTACAAAGGCAACGCTATTTAAATACATGATGCTCTCACTATAAACTATATTGTATATGCATTTTATTTAAATACCACCTAAAGGTTAATACAAAGGTCTAACATGAAAGGAAACACAGCTAACCAAACATACTAATTCGAAAAAAAGTTAAAGAATAAACCGTTATTTAGAAGCAAAGTACGGAACACCAAAACATAAAAAGGATTGACTGGTTTCGGGGTGCACAAAAACCTCACTCTTCAAGACCCATATCTTCATTTCCCAAAACAACATAATCCCTAATCAGATCTTACCAGTTAAAATATATAATCAATTTTCTATCTTACCAGTTAAACTACATAATCAATGTTCCATCTTACCAGTTAAAATATATAATCAGTGATCTACACAGTAATCTTGGCACAGTGAACATTTTGAGAATGCTTTCTTTTTTCGTGTCATCGTCACAACTGTCTTTGCTGACAATTCTTTCGGGCAGTGTAATTCCATTAACCTTTGCACATTTCTGAATGATTTTGTCGGCGTCCTCAAAACGACCTCGTGATATAAGCCATCTGGGAGATTCAGGAATTAACCTGCAGGTGAAAGTTGAGCGAACAGATACATAAGTACATCTAAGTAGACTTGAAATGCCTAGGACAAAATCGTTCATTTATGTATTATTTACTGGTTCTATTGAAACCTTATACTATTCATATGTTTTTTAATGTTTATAATAAGGGTACGACCCGAAACATATTAATTTGGCGGGATAAAAGATGGGCCAGCATTATTGATGACCGCCACTGAAACAGCAACGTAATGTGTTATAAAGAAAGATACAAATATCGGACAGGGAAAGCAGCATTCAAGGACGACAGTCAACCACAAAACACAAAAACAAACACGCAAACAGACAAACGAGAAGGCAAAAAAGTAATAAAAAATACAAACGACATCACAAACACAAAAGGGTTGACAATAGGGCTACCGCCTTGGAACGATCAGCAAAGGCCACTAGGGATTTAAACCGGTTCTAGGGTGCACCATACCTCACACTTAACCTACTGTCATCCCATTAAAACAGGACAGTGTAAATAAAGAATCCCCGCCATGATCTATGTCTAACCAACAAGGCAGCATCAATAGGCAGTATAAGTAAAACACAAATACGCTCGTGTAAATATAATATAAAAAAACAATAGCATAGAAAGCCACAATGAAGGTACTCAATGACATGGCAGAACCCAGAGCAACAAGAGAATAAACCATTAAGGGCACGACAAGAAGGATCATAGACAAACATCAAACGCCACCGTCCCATTGGGCTTTAGGTAGGCGTCATCATAGGGTCCACAGCCTGTCCGGTCATCGTACAATTAAAGAGGAAAGCATAGTGGCGAACTGTAAAAGGGTCCTCCACCAAACATGCAGTACGTTGCAAAATGATAGGGTCATAACCTCTTTTGATAAACTTTTTAACAAGTTTAACAAAGATAGTATGAAAGTGATCATGACCAATAATCTTACGAATTTTTTAAATCACATCACCATAGAAGTAAGGTTGTGATATTCCTTGTCGCAGAAGAGTCCTTAAATTACTTTTATATTTGGAAAGAAGATCAGGGTTACGATAATAGAATTTTGTAAAGGTTTTACGAAGTTTATGGTAACGGTAACCCTGATTGAGTAGCTTTTTAGTTATACAAAGATTACGAATATTAAAGTCCTCAACTCGAGTATAAGCTCTTGAAAAACGAATAAGTTGATAAATTGACTTAATCAAAGATTCAGTTGCTAGCTTTTACGTTTAACTACTGTTTGACATATAACGACACTTTAATGTTCATATATTAATTTTAACATACTGGTTTATATCGTGTACTAATTTAAAGTATATTGTTAAATGTTAGATTTTAAGAAAACACTTACCAGAAATATAGAAATAGGACGACAGATAGACACGCCATGACTAACAGTAGAGTGTCCCACTCTCTGATGAAATAGGCCAGGAAACACAACAGGTAGAGACCAATAACCCAAAATGTATCTATCACTATCCCTGCAATAACTCTTTTGGTTGGACCTACCAACTCCATACCTGTTAAATATCGATTATTTCTGTGATAAATTATATTTATTTTCATGGCAATGTCAAACTATTAAGCGTTGCTTTGTTGGTGATCTATTAGTTTACGTGTAAAGCGACTGGCAAATATCGAACAACGATGTTTTGAAGTTTATTATGAATCGGAGAATATTTAAGTTTTAACACGGGTTATTCAGCTGCCTTCTTATGCAGCTGCCTTTGGCAGCTGACTCTTATATGGGTTTAGAATATGTATATGGTTAACAGACTGTGAATCATGTAGCCGACAATAAGCATGCATTACAACTTCAATTCCTAGGGAATCCGTCTAAAAAACTTGAATGGTATAAACACATATTTTTCAATGTTCAAAGCTTGCCGTTTTATTGCCTCAAATGACGTTTTCGTAGAGCAGTCTACTAAAGTGTAGAATGCGGCAATATTTCCGGGATCTAGGAGTTAGACCGGGTACCATGGGCTCAATCTGGTGGAATGCAAAAGTACCCTCAGGTAAACTATTGAGTAAGTTACTGTGAAGCATAGGAGTGGTGAAAGACACAGGGCTGGTATGTATTGAATGTTTTCCTTTATTTCTGAAACGTTTAACTTGCTTCTAGCGAAAACCGCATGAAAATTGAAGGTAAGCTGGACATGCTGCACTACTTTTTGTGAAATACAGTTTGATGTGTACTTTGGTCATTTTGACCATAGAATTCAAAAAGAAGGTGTTTACTTTCAGTTTGGAAAATATTTTGGGGAAAAAAGCAGGTCAGCGAATCATCTAAAAAAGAGTATGATAATGGACCTTTGGAAACGGCCGAGCGACACATACGAAATATTGCAGTCTCGGTTTCATTGAGACTGTTCATGAGCGGTAGTGAAATATGCTAGCTACCGCTCATGCCCTCTAGCCCCGGGTTGAGCAGAACTCAATATTCATAAAATCAATAGTACACAATTTTAACCATCCCGAAGATGAGGCACATTTTTGTGTTGCACTGGGCATGACTGATACTACATTGTGTGTTTTATATGGCCAGCATAGCCAGGATTGGATATTTTCGGGGAGGTTTTTATTAACAGCCCTATGTAAAAATAATGGTGGTCTAGGTCCATTTTCACGGAACATAATGCAACCGTAAGTGAAATTGAATGAAACCGCAAGTATTGGAATGGAATAAGTGCAAATTTGTATTTTAATGAAATATTACCTTTTAATGGAATAATACCCATTTACAATGCGGAATTATCGTAAATACCGCCGTGTTATACACTAGTCGATGGGTTTATTCGCTGCCTATATGATTTTCATAATTGCACATGTAATGGTAAGGTAGCAATGCACAGTTTCATTGAGTTTTTCACTTTGATAACGCAATCTTATAATTATACATGGTAGCAGTGAGACGTTTATCTCTGTTGTAATGCACACGCTAACGCACATGCATCCCTTACATGTGAACACCTGTATTTTTGTGCTGATGTGTACTTCTAGCACGTCGTGCTCCAAAGTTGAATTGTAATCAGTATGTAAGGTAAATCAAGGTATTTGAACAGAGAGAAGCGAATTGAATTGAATTAAATGTTGTTTAACGGCTCATCAACACAGTATATGTTAGTTAGAGCCGCCCCAGAGAGAGGGGAATAATACATAAGAATCCGGGAACCTGCCCTACTCTTATAATCGAATAGATTCCTATGGTTCTTTAACTTGCTCTGAGGATAGACCGATACACGGGACCGCCCGGTTTACGTCCCCATCCGACGGACGAGGCTAAGGGAAAGTGTCTTGCCCAAGAACACACCGACGGAACTCAGTGGCATCACGGAGGATTGAACCCGGGGTCGCCCACCTTGATTTAAAATGTTTGGTCGGAACAACTGATGGTAAAACTCGGGAAGAATGTGTCTGGTAAGAAAAAAACACGGTCGTGGCGTGTTTACGTCAACATTATTTTTTCAATATTGTTTTAACACCCGTGACTTGATATGTTATTATGTTAAACTTCGTTTCCAGTCCCTACCCAGATATATGCTATTTCCTCTCGGCAGCTATTTTACGCTTGCGTAAAACTTTGCTTGTGCTATCTTATAAAACAATTTAACGTATTTGATATACTCTTGGTTTATTTATAAAAGATAAAATCACTGAAACGTGATGGAGCATGACATTCATATTTTCTATTTTATTGCTAATAACATGTTTTTTATTTCGTTTTGCCAACATCAAAATGTCATCTCGCGGTCCATGGCACCTCCTATCGGCTCTTTTACTTCCAGACATACTTGATGATGCCGCTTTACTATATTTAATGACGGAAATATGCAAATCCTCACTAAACATTTATCTCCCTTGTGAACTATTTTCTTTTTTTGTGTGTAACAGGTGACAGTAATGAGACATGGTTATGATTTCACCCATGCTTGGATATGGCTGAATGTTTATAAGTCTAGATCTGAGATCTAATACATATATTCAAACTGGGACTATTGACAAAGCTAATTGGCCAACCCCATGTATTTACGGGTTATTTCGAGCAAAATATGTATAGATATAAAAATTCGGTACAGGAAATGTAGCATTCAAGGACGACAGTCAACCACAAACACACATAGAAACAAAGAACAACTTTAAAGATGAATACAAGGCCAAAAAAGACACCACAAACAGAAAAGGGTTGAAAATAGGGCTACCGCCTTGGAACGGTCACAAAGAAAGAGTTTCACAAAGAAAATATTAAGGGAAGATTAAGGCAAACATAACTGTGCAGTGAGACGTAGTGAGTCTGTTGCGAATATGTCTTCGCCTTTCATTGGGCCCAGCCTCCCCTTTTACCCAAGCATGCTCGTATATTTTTAAAACGATTGCGAAATTAGACATGTTGTAGTTTTCAAAAAGAAAGACAATGACTTTAATTATTAATTTATTTAATAGTAGGAATACTCCTAATGAAAATGTGTATTAACGATAATATTTCATTGATAGAATATAATACCAGTTAAGAGTTTCACATAACATATACATTTAATTAAAACTTATAGAAAATAAAACAACAATACAGTAGCACAGTCATTTACCTATAACAAACATTGAATTGAACATTCCAGAGGAAGACATTCCTAAGATAAACCGGAAGGTCACAAAGAGGGCATAGTTTGGAGCAAAGGCCGATCCAAACGCCCCAATAACGTGTAGAAATACGGACAACATCATGGCGGTCTTACGACCAAATCTGAAAAACAAAGCAAAACAACAACACGTTTTAAGATTATTACATAGAGTATCAAGGAAAACAGGCAGTACATTAGCAACTATGTGAACGAATACCCAATCTAAAAGAAATAAATAGTAAGATAACAAACATAGCTTATATAGAAAACAGGCAGTACATTTGCATTTATACGAACCAATCTGGAACAAACAAGTGGTTAGAATATAAACACATGGCTATGACAGAAAATAGGCATTTCAATAAAAATTATACACATTGATCTGAAATAAAACAAGTAATAAGGTAACAGAACACACCGTATGAAGGATGCATTTTTACGAACCAAGCTGAAACTATTACGGAAAAAGAAGGCACTACATCAATTATACAAACCAATCTGAAACAACATGTCGGTTCGATTATAGACCATTTGAAACAAACTGATTTAAATTGTTATATTTTATCGGCTCACCAACACATCTAATTATATTTTGAGGGGCTTCCGAGAGGGGGAAAGATATATAGACATTTGGGTACTTTGCCATGCTCTTACTATCGAATATATTCATATGGTTCGTTAACGTACTGGGAGGAGAGACACTAATAAAATGGACGACCAGGTTTAAGTTTCCGTCGAGGAATAGCAAAAGGACTAACAAAACATATTTAGTTCTGTAAGTCCGTCTCGAACCCGTACTCTCCGGTTTAAGTCTACTGTGCTATTCAAGAAGCCACCGAGGCCTCTTTATGAACAAAAGAAGTAGTCAATTACAATTTAGCAGTACCAGTCTAAAACAAACATACTGAAGCTATAAAACATAAGTAACGAAACTTGTTTGAGTTTGTTGCTTCCAAAGGGACGCCTTTTCATTTTTTATTAAGGTTAGGAACATATAATTTGTAAGAATACAAACAAGTACTGTAATGCGTACGACTACTTTGGTATTAAATCAGCCGTCAAATTTAGAATTGCCGAAGTCGTGTAGACAACTTATACGCGTTTGTATTGCTGCTCTAGGTAACCACGTGAACAAGTTCGAGTATTTTATTATTACTTTTGCCTACTTGTTTGTCTGTTTCCATGTTTGTTTCTGTGTTTTGTGGTTGACTGTCCTCCTTGAATGCTACTTTCCCTGTCCGATCTTTTTATATTTCTTTCGATATCAAAATATCCCGTATCATAGAATAATGAAACCTTTCTCCAATGAAAAGAGTCAATGGGACAATATAAACGTATACATTAAACTTTAAGACCACAGTTGGCATGACGTTATTTGGTATTACATAAAACTGCAGCTGATGTTAATGGTCCGTCCGTCTGTCCGTCCGTAAACTTTTGTTTGTAGCGACTACACCTCTGAAACTACTTGATGGATTTTAATGAAACGTTACAAAAATGTTGCCCATGATGTCTAGTTAATTCTATAATCCTAGCAACAATTCACGTTGATGTAAAAATCCAAGATGGCCGCCAAAGCTAAAAATAGATTTTTGAAAAACAAGATTGTAGCGACTACTTCTTTAAAACTATAAATAATATTGATATGGGACCTTTTGTAAAATGATCAGCATGACATAATATTGATCCTTGTCGAAAATTATTTTTGATTCGACATCAAATATGGATATAAAACTCGAACAGGAAAAGCAGCATTCAAGGATGACAGTCAACCGCAAACACACACAAAAACAAAGAACAGCATTAAAGATGAATAGAAGGCCAAATAAGACAATCAGAAACACAAAAGGGTTGATAATAGGGCTACTTCCTTGGAACGGTTGTTGGCAAAAAAAGCCGCTGGGGGTTTAAACCAGGTTCTGGGGTGCGCCAAACCTCACACTTATGCCTAAGTCACAAATACATCGTAAGCGGATAAGGCGCCCGTACGATGTGTGTTTTTGAAGCTGTCCTACGGGCATCGGCGACATTTTACGGAACATCGGTGACTTTTTGGGCATCGTAGAGGTCATCGGCAACTTTTAACGCGGAGTTATAATTTTTTGTAGACCGTACGATTTTGAAAATTGGGAACTCACCGCAGGCATATCGTAGAGGCTCCTTGCTGTTACCTTGCGGCCTTGAGATGACCTTGCGGCATCGTGAGATTTTTGAGAATTTGGGAATTTTCTTTTTTACTACGGCGTCCGCACGGTGCCTGCACGGCTTAATAGGACGCCGTACGGGAATCGTAGGGTAAACTTGCGATAACCGTACGGTTGCCGTACGATGTCAAAAATCTTGCGGGTCCCGTGCGGCAATCGAAAGGCGCCCGTACGGGCGCCGCAAAACATATTGCGATGTCTTGCGGCGCTCAGAACAGTCTCGGTTGTACAGAGGAGAAGTTGTATGCAAAATAAAAAATAAAATTTCACAAGAAAAAGATGCCACCCAAGGGAGCTGGAGGAGGAAAGGGGAGAGGGGAGAAGACCAAGGGAAGGGAAAGGTTACGGGCAAGGGCAAGGACAAGGCTACCAAGGCGACAGAATACCCCAGTGACGACGGCGACGGCGACAGTGGACTGAGTAGTATCCCTCCCCATACCAGGAAGACGAGCAGCAGTTCAGCGGTGACGACTATGATGGTGTGGATGACGTCCCTCCTTCTCAGAAAGGAGACAAGTGGTCGATGGAAACCGAGGAGAAGATTGAGCAGTTCTTCGAAGAACGCCCGTTCTTCTACGACCAAGCTCACGAGGGCTACAAGAACAAGCAGAAGAAGAATGCCCTGCTCGCGGAATTCGCAGCCACCATAGGATGGGATGGTGAGTATTAGTTATCATTTTCATTTTCATTTTCCACATTTCAAAAGAATATTTGAAAGCACACTTGAAATATACTGTACAATTTTCAATACAAATGAGCTCTGACAAATGTAATTTGAAGCTTTTTCTGTACACATTCCATGCATAATTGTGTTTTGTTTTCAATGTCATTTTTTCCATTTTCTTTTTTGTCTGTAGTCAAGTCACTGTGGACCCGGAATGTCTCAAATAGGACAGACCACGGCAAGTTGAAGAATCCCAAGAATATGAAGAGCGGCCAAGCGGCGAGGAGGCTGACCAAGAAACAGCAGTTTAAGCTCGAGAGGTACGGTTTCCTCGATGCGTACATCGGGCCTCGCACAGACGCCGAGGATATGGGCAAGGTAAGCATCTGCAAGGATTTGTTTGTGAAATGTGTATAATGCAATTTGAATGTTTTTTTGTACAAATTTCTTGCGATTGGTCAGAGGTACAACTTTTCAACCAACTTTTCCTTGCTTATGCTTCAGTTGCCAGTCCGCAGCCTCGCAGCCTCACAGACTCCCAGCATCACAGTCGACGACGATGACGATGAGCAGGATGTGGATGACGACGACGACACCGACAGCATCAACAAGCCAAGTACCTATAGGATTGCCCCAGACGAGGGCAAAAGAGCAGGGTCAAGGCCGGCGTCCCAGGATACTAAGAAGAGGAAGAAGATGCCGGAGGTGGTGGATGTCCTCAAGAAGATGCTGGGTACAGCCGGGCAAAGGAGAAGGAGGTCTCCAAGAAGGTAAACTTTACCATTCACTTGTAAAGTTTACTCAGTGCGTTCGTAAACTGTAAATTGCAAATTTTCCATAGTTTTGAGGTTCTATGATATGCACTATTTATATATTTTAGTTGCCATTGAACTTATTCCATAATAATTTATTCCAAATATGCAGCATCATAAAATAAAATACAACAATTTTATTTTAAAGTAGCATTAATTTTACTAAGGTTCTGACGCGCCTTTTTTCACAGGTGGAGGAAGCGCTGATGACCGAGGACAACACCACGGATGAGAGGAACGCCTTGGGACGGTGGTTGGCCAGCACCACGCAAGCTGTTCCAAGGGAGTCCTGGCGCCAGTTCCAACTCGAGACCTTTCAGGTTGCCCTGCGCTTTCTGCCCGCGGAGCCTGTTGGGGAGGAGCCCACACGCACCTCCTCCATACCTTCAGTACGTCCACCGAATTCAGGCCGGCCGTACCCACACCAGTCCCTGCCCCTACCGCAGCAGGCCCCGTTCATACAGCAGAACGCATCGTCCATACAGCAGCAGCCGCAGTCGACCATGCCCCTGTTCCAGTTCCGGCAGCAGCCCGATACTCCTGGCGCATCAGGCGCATCGGTATGTTATTTGTGAAAATTGTCTTGTTTTTTACTGCTGAAATCTGCCTCTACTTGTTAACAAAGAAATACAAATAAAGTATTGATTTTGAAGTATATTGTAATTTTGAACAAGAAATACCAATAATACTACTGATTATTAATGTACATTGTCATATGTGTTGCAGTGGACCATGCAGAATGTACAGGTGCCGACCCGTCCTGTGTCTTCCCCAGTTGCCCAAGGGTGGGACATCAACCTTCCCTCCACCTTTTCCTTGCCCACAACCCAGACCTCACAGGCCTTCTACACTTCAGACAGGACCCCGGGTCCATTTTGCACCTCCCTAAGGGCTAGGGAATTCCCTATTATACCATTCGTTGAGCAACACTCTACGACCTCGTGACTCCTCTGATGTCTTTTCACAAGCATTGAAAGCTGTACAGGATGACCAAGAGACAGAAAGTACACAGGAGGAGAGTGAACAGTACTCTGATCACTGAACTGGATATATTTGTACATTATGTTGTTGTGATCTGACAGATACATTCGCATATATTTGCACCTTGTCTTGTGAACTGACAGATACTTTCAGGATATATTTGAACCTTGGTTGTGACAGAGTGTTCTAATAAAGAATACAGTGCTCATCGGTACTTTCTCTTATTGTTGTTCTTCAAAGAAACTTACTTTTATGCTTATAATGTCTAGTGTAACTTCAGAAAAGAAAAGAATACTTAAAAATTTCTCTGAGACATTAGAAAGGATTTAATGTAAATGAAGAATAAAATAATAAATTTCTCTGTCTTTAGAGGTTTACTGAACTTAAGGGTATGTAACTCTAACCAAATCAGAAAATGATGGCAAATAATAATTTCAAAAATTAAGTGCTTTATGCAATTCTTCTGTAAATATTTTTTAGATTGATATATAATTATATTTTCGAGATGTTAAACATATTACAAATGAGAATGATGAAAAAATATGAAAGTTTTATACATTATGTTCATTCAAATCCATTTACATTCAAACTCATAAATTCTTTAGATATATCGGATACTTTGTGGACTAAATTGGTCTTTAATATCCTAACTGGAATGTCTTGTGTCCTTTTAAAGAACGATTTCCATATATGGAAGATATTGGCAAAATAGTGTTTTATTTCTAATTTCACTTCCGCTTTCAAATATAAGAATGCAAATAACTTCATTATTGTTAATCCATTGATTATAAAGTCACAAGATATTCTAGTAAGGGTTGTCTAGAATGATAGGACACAAGACAATATTTCTGTATATAAAATGAGTTTCGACGTAAACGGATTTTAATGGATTAACTAGGTCTAGTTGTAATATTGGACATCGTTCTATTTTATGACTCGGTTTAATTCTTTCCTATTGTAATTGGACACCAGTATGACAAGTTCTGGAAGTTTTAATTGCATAAAACTAAATGTTTTCCAAAAACATATTTGACCTTCATGATTTATTTTCGTAAGAGTGAGCCCCTTAAAAGAAAAAGAAAATAATAAATTTCTCTGACTTCAGAACTGAAAAAGTTACATCAGAATTTACAAGGAAATATTGTAAAGTAAAACGTTTATCAATGACATATGAAACAAAGTTTTATTAACAAATGCTGAAGAAAATCAGACAGAGTATCATAATTTCTTTTTTGAGGGGGGAGTGGTTGTTTTAAAACTTAGTGTTTCTGGTGGAATGAAGGTTATCTATGTTTAATTTTTACTGTCTACTATGTACCGTGTGTCATATACTTTGGCATTATTAGTACAAAAACTTCCTTTATTATTATTCATGCCAACAAGTGTACAAGTCACACAAACGCTACAAGTGTACAAGTCTCACAAATCATACAAGTGTACGTCCTACAAGTGTAAAAGTCACACAAATCCTACAAGCGTACAAGTCCCACAAATCCTACAAGTGTAAAAGTCCTACATGTTGAGGGCGGCCTCCTGCCATGGAACACTGCCAACGTCGCTGTTGTAGTAGTGTTTCAGATATACACGCAGCTCCTTGCCCGCACAGGTTTCCCGAGGTGAACGACCAGCTTCCTGCATCTGCTGGAGAACGGCCCCGTCTCTCCAAGCGCCAAGGATGATTTGGCCGTTGGCGTCCTCGCCGTCAAGGTCTGCGTTCTGCAGGTTGGGGTAGTGTAGCCGCATCACGTTGTGTAGAAACAGGCAGGCTTTGACGATCCTGCGGCTGTTGTCTGGCGTGGTGGCCAGCGTTGTGAGAAGACATCGAAAGTGATTCGCCAGCATGCCCAAGGCATTTTTCACCACCCTCTTCGCCCTTGTGCACCTGTAGGTGAATATCCGCTCATCGTGGGTCAGTAACATCTGGGCGTACGGCTTCACCAGATACGGGCGGAGGGGGAACGCGTCATATCCTATGATGAAGTCTGGTACGTCGTGATCATCGTGAGGGAGGGGTTCAGGCTCGGGGAATCCTATGGTGCCTTCGCGGAGGCACGGTTTAAGGCAGAAGTTGTTGTAGACCCCACAATCTGACGACGAGACATTGGCGCACACGTGCGCCTACAGGAAATTGTAGTCGGCGTCTACGAGAGCCAGGAGCACAATGGAGAAGAAACCCTTGTAATTGTAGTAAAGGCTTCCAGACTTCTTCGGCTTCTTGATCGCGATGCTAGACGTCCGAAGGTTGTCTGTCCTTGGTAGTTCACAAATATTTCTCCCTATATATAATTCTGCCTTGTGAACGTGAATCTCTTACGAGATCCCAATTTCGAAAAATGCCGTAGTGAGTTCAAATTCTCTTCCTTTATTATATTTACTGAATTCACAGTATCCCCAAGATCCGGTATCTTTCATTGCCACTGTCTCAATATAGCTGTGTGTGGTTGAACGCTTAAATGTGTCCCACTCATATGAGCTATAAGTGTATGTATGTATGCGTCTATATGTTAATTGTGCCTCCAGACGAGTGTGTTATGATGTAGAGATACAGTTCATCAACGTGTGTTGCAGCTACATTTTTTAAGGAGTGAATTCATACGCATGATTTCTGTGAATCTCGTCATAGCTAGGCGCCCTGCCGTAGTTCGTCCGAAGGTTGTCTGTCCTTGGTAGTTCACACATATTTCTCCCTATATATATGCATGAGTATATACATGCATTTATGTACATGTATTGTTATATAGTTGTTGTACATGGTAATAGTTAAAGACACTTACTCGTCGCATTTGGTGATACGGGGAGCAACTCGCACCAATATCTGATGAAACATCTCCGGTTGCATGCGCAAGAAGGACTTGAAGTCGCCGTCAGACTACAGCATCAGCCCCTGCATCAGGTTGTAATATTGGCCGTACAGAACGCGCCGCTGCAGCCATGGCCTCACCCACCACCTGCGCCTCCTGCGCTACTGCCTGACCTGATGTTGTTCTTCCAGAATAAGAGCCGCCAAGACGGTATCATGCCGTTGTCTTGCTTGTGCCAGCTGCCACCGCAGGTGCATCAGTCTCAGGCGTTGAGGGGAGATCGGCATACCGTCACCGCTTCGTCTTCTAGCCGAGAGATGATTTCAGAGCACTCAGTTCGTCCTCAAATATATATCCCTTCAATGAACGCTGCTGGATCCCGCGGTCCCCGCTCGATTCCCGGAGGGACTCCGTGAGAGATCGTAGGAAGCTCGTAGGACATCCGCAAGGCATCCTTACGATGTCCGTACGATGTCGGGACATCGTGCGGACATCGTAAGGTGACCTTACGGTAATCGTAAGGTCACCTTATGATGTCCGCACGATTTGACCGCCCGAAAAATGTTGTCAGCCCGTAGGGGCACCGTAGGCACTCCGTATCTAATGTGACCGTGGCACAGATTTTTGCCAGAACCCTACGTTTCTTCCCTGTTGCCGGGGACGCCGGGACGCTGTACCATTATCCCCCACCGCACGGCGACCGGTGTATTTGTGGCTCAGCCATTACCCAACTGTCATCCCAATAAAACGGGACAGTGTAAATAAAGAAATCCCCGCCATGATCTATTATCTAACCAACAAGGCAGCATTAATAGGCACGATAAGCATGGTAATAGGCACTTAAACAATGCCGCCATTGGCCATCATTGTTTACAAAGCGTTATATAGTAAAATATTGTAGCGACTACTTCTCTGAAACTACCTGACGGATTTTCTTGAAACTTCAAAGGAATGTTGCTCTTGATGTCTTACTGGTCCTACCAAAACTTCAAGTCGGTCGGAAATTCAAGATGGCCGCCACGGCTAAAATAGCTATTTAAAAACAATTGTGTAGCGACTATTTCTTTGAGACTATAGGTGATATTGAAATGGGTCTTTTTCTAAAATGATCAGCATTACATGATGCTTATACTTGTCAAAAAATATATTGATTCGACATTAAACATGGCCGTCAGCGAAGTTCTTCATTCGTGCATACCTAATGCATTGTGGTAATGCATTGCGTCATGATAACCATTGTGTAAGATGTAAAGTTCTTGTCTGTATTCTTATAAATACTGTTTTCATATATCGTTCTTACCTCAGTTATGTTCATCAACGTCACCATATTTTTTTTTTCGTATACACACCGTAACAATTTTAGTGATACATAATTAAAAGTAATTGTACTGATAAATGAATAATGCAGGATACATTTATATTGCAATAATACAGCATTTACTGGTGGTAACATAGAAGAAGCATTTGGACTCCTTAGTTAAAACTTACATATCGGCAATCACACCTAAACACACGGACCCTAACATCAGCCCTGCCATCAAAATCATGTTGGCATTTGCCCGGGCGAATGTCTGCCCACATACTAGGTTCGCCTGAAAGTTACAGAAAAGTAAAAATGAAAACGTGATAAACGTCGCAACAAGTAAATATCCCGTCAGAACATATTGTATTTACATGTTGAGTAATAATACAGCAAATTTAACACCAACTGACCTCTAAACAAGCACCATCTACTTACACTGGAACCTTATGCGTGTCATTGGTCATCTTGTTTTACTTTCTTTGATTCCTAGCAATCCTTTATTCAAACTGTGTTTTCAAGTTGAGCGATGACGACAGGATAATAGCGAGATTGTGTACATAAGCTAACCAGTGGGCCATATTACTTACGTTCCAAGTCGGTAACACTGTCCTTTGTGTTGGACCTTTTTTTTCTCATTTTATTAATTTATTATCATTCTAATAGACAGTGGTTTCACATATGACTGTGTGGCAAACTGTCAGTGTTAAACTAAGACATCGTTTATTATTGCCAAACTTCTTAAAGACACATTTGAAACAAATATGACATAATAATGATGTAAAATGTATGTATTTTTCATTAAAGTAAATTACGCTTTATACGTCTTATTTAACGCATACTATTCAAAATATATATTGATCTGTACAATGCATTCGAACGCATAGATAAAATAAATGCAAATGCAATTTTAGCACATTTTTCGCAAGTTTTATACATGTAATAGTTATTTTGTAGCATTACACTTTTCCGAAAATAATATTTTAATGCTTGTTTGATACATTCTATAAAACATGTACACAGTCACTCATTATGTAAAGGAAGACGCGCTATTGCGTCAGTTCTGTAATCCGAAAACAGTAACTCGAAACAGACACCAGATGCAATGGTCAGTTATTGTTTATCTAGTGCAAAAGCTCGCGACGATAGACACAGTTAAAATGGAACAACTTGAAACTATATTTCAAACACTTTTCTAAAACTGGTAAGATATGTCAGCTCTTAAACGTTCGAAATAGTGATAAAGTCGTTCGTATCATCTCTTAATTTCTGGAAAAAACTCAATATATATATATTCTCAATTCAGGATCGATTTCAATTTTCATAAACACATTTTTAATTTCTGTTTCTTTGCAGTACAAAGGTTCCAAAACACAACAAAATTGGTTAACGATTTTTGACTGTTTTACATGCCAGAATATGAAATTATTGCAGTAAGATAATGACCTTTACTTGCAATCACCCAGTTGCGATAGTGGTTCTGTAGTAGACCACCCTGAACATCTCTGTTTCAATTGCTATTTACTTAGAAACACCCAATTGCAATTGTGGTTCTGCAGTAGATCACTGTGAACATCTCTTTTTCAATTGAAAAATATTTCGAACCCAGTATTCGTTTGTTTCAATCAACTCGTACCTTTCACTCAGTTTTAGTGGCGGGAACTTGTTAGATGAAATTTTATCATATGCGTTAGGAAACCGTTAAAACGCACATAAGAGAACACAGATGTATGCCTATATTTTCTTTGCAACTTTTGTTGACTGGCTCTCCTCTTTTAAACTAACTTCTACTATATTTCCCACCAAGCCCCACAAATGTCCCCCTATATTTTCCTTTCTCACCATCGTTCTTATAATAATGATAATATAGGTAAGGTATATTTACCTATATAATTGTCTAACTTTGCCTACTGACAGTTCCAAGTCGGTAACCCTGTCTTCACCACCCTTTCTGTTGTATTTTGTCTATGTCATTGTATAATTATTAAATATTGCTCCTTGTTTGTAGTACAGTGCGTACGACCTACGATGCCATTGCGTTTGGACGCTGTGGTTTCTATAGGACCCTATATCTCATTTTCGTGTGTATGCTATTTTCTCGAGAAGGGCATTAATTAATTTTATTAGAACCTTCAGACCTTTAGCCCAACCATTCTACAATTATACATTGGCAATATAATTTTTAAATGAAGTAACTCATTATAGTCTAGTATTACCGAATCCACACTTGTGGATAACCGTTTATTTGAAAAACTGCTTATTCTATTCTCATTTGTATTCATACACTATAAACATGAAACAGGAAAATCATTATGCTGGAAAACAAAGAAGCAAATAGTCTGGTGGTGTAACCTTGCAGAAATAGTGTTCATGAGAAGTAATATAAAGTACTATACCTCTTACGCCTCCTAGCACCGGCTTAAGCGATATTCTACTATAAATCCAAATAAATAGGAGTTGATGATGTTAAAGGACCAGTAATAATATCACTGTGTTGTAGCCGGGGCGACATTTTACAGCCTCCAACATAATCTAAGTCTACACAATTGAGACAAACTGTTTGAACAGCGTAACTACTACTGCTACTGCTACTGCTTTTGCTACTGCTACTACAACTACCTACATAATTGAGACGAACTGTCTGAACAGCTTAACTACTACTGCTACTGCTTTTGCTACTACTACTACTACTACTACTACTACTACCTACTTTCTACTACTACAACTACTACTACTACTACTAATAATAATAATAATAATAAATGCTACTACTACTACCTACTACTACTAATAATAATAAGAAGAAGAGCATATTTGTATTTCTACTATGCAAACAGTTAGTTGTTTTAATTAAAAAATGGTATTTGTACAAAATAATAATAAACATTACATATGTTATAAACGTTGACTGGAACACGGATTTATCATACACCCACTCGTCGCAGCTTCTGGTGGAAGTATTTACAGGAACACCAAAAGCATCGTATATTGTGGAGTTTCCGGTTTTGTATACATCACAGGTCGAATACTTGTATCCAGCATTGTCGTCATTGTTTATGACCCATGGAATCGATCGGTTTAGTGTGATTTCGTGTGAATCGGCTGGTACGCTGTACGTGTCGTTCCCTAAACCAGGCAATTTGCATCTATAAACAAACGATATATAAAGTAAAATAGGAAGGCAAATATAGTGACTGTGTATTTGCGTGTATTCTATAACAATGTTGAATTATTAGCGTATGGCAGTATTTAATATAAGTAACACTATTTACCGTATGGCAGTATATGCTATTATTGACCATGCCTAAGGTTAACATTAAAAGTAAACTAATGGCGCTAAAACGATGAGGCAATTTTAAGATATAATATTAAATACATCGTTGATATTCCTACTTCTGTTATGTTCCGCAAACGGTGGCAGTAATAAAACAGAGTGACTATAGGTTATCGAGAAGATGGGTGACTATTTGAGAAGTGAAAATAAACGATAAAACTCCTGTTTTAACCGGGACTCGAACCCTTTTACTGTACATTACCGTGTTTAGTTCTCTTATTCTGACAGTTATCTATTCACATACACGTATACTCGGTTTGAGTGGACTAGTCTGGAAAATTGTCGACTGGATATTAACGGGGGTCACACGACACAAAAAATGCGTTTGTGATAATAAGCTTTAATACAACACGAAGTAAAATAATTGTACATCAGATATTACTCAAACATTTGATGATTGATGTCATGTACAAGGCACAAACAACTGTGTCACCTGAAACAAGGACGTAACAATTTTCACTTGTAAAGGTATATATGGCACTGATCAAACATGTAGCTTGTAATGATAATTATTTTTACAACAACATGTAAATGTATCGTTTTCTAATTTCTCTGAATGTGGACGTTGTTAGAGATTTTCGATGGATGAGATGTACCTTTAGTTACATTGACTTGTCAATTTGGGTATTGGGTAGCGATGTTGTGTACACACACACTGATTTAATCTAACCAGCAGGCCGTATTGGCTACTGATAATTCCAAGTAGGTAAGATTCCTAATGTGCTAATAATTTTATTGGAACAGAGCTGACCTACGGTACCATTGCGTTTAGGTGGAGTATGGAAAGCCTCGGCTGCCTTCTCTTGGCCTTTCGCATTTAATGCAGTATTTGTAAGTCGTCTTGTGCATTTTCTAAGTTGTTATGTGCATTTTCTATGTTGTTATGTGCATTTCGTTAGTTGTTATTTGCATTTCGTATGTTGTTATGTGCATTTAGTAAGTTGCTATGTGCATTTTCTATGTTGTCATGTGCATTTCGTAAGTTGTTATGTGCATTTCGTAAGTTGTTATGTGCATTTTTTATGTTGTCTTGTGAATTTCATAAGTAGTTATGTGCATTTTCTATGTTGTCTTGTGTATTTCGTAATTTGTTATGTGAGTTAAGTTGCTATGTGCATTTAGTAAGTTGTTATGTGCATTTTCTATGTTGTCATGTGCATTTTCTAAGTTTTCTTGTACATTTTGTAAGTTGTTATGTGCGGTTCATACTTTGTTATGTGCATTTTGTAAGTTGTTATCATATGTGCATTTTCTAAGTTGTTATGTGCATTTCGTTAGTTGTTATGTGCATTTCGTAAGTTGGTATGTACGTGTTTTAAGTTGTTATGTACATTTCGTCAGTTGTTATGTACATTTTGTAAGTTGTCTTGTGCATACTATTCTAAGTTGTTATGTGCATTTTCTACGTGGTCTTGTGCATTTTCTAGAATGTTATGTGCGTTTCGTACTTTGTTATGTGCATTTAGTAAGTTGTTATGTGCATTTCTTAAGTTGTCTTGTACATTTTCTAAGTTGTTAAGTGCATTTTCTAAGTTGTCATGTGTATTTTCCAAGTTGTCATGTGCATTTCGTAAGTTGTTATGTACATTTCGTAAGATTGAACGTAACATTGTAATAAAATATAAACAATTATACACCTTCTATATAACACAAGCATAGTTTTGTCCTTAAATGTATCAAATAGCACAACAATAATAAAGATTGAACGTAACATTGTAATAAAATATAAACAATTATACATCTTTTATATAACACAAGCATAGTTTTGTCCTTAAATGCATCAAACAGCACACAAATAATAAACGCACATAAAGCGTCCAAATCAAACGAAAGCTGTGAAAACATAGCAACACAAAATATACCACTGTTTCTGAGTTTAACTGTGCTTAGCAAGTAATGATTCGGCTAGTACAAAGCCATGTGTAAAGGAAGTGTATCGTCACTAAGAGATTTTCTATCGCAATAAATCAAATGCTCTGAGGAGCTGCCAATGTTAGACCTGAGCAGCCAAGTCTTTTCTGAATATTTATTTTTATTGCAAAAAAAAAAAATTAAAAAAAAAATTAATAAGAAAAAATGATAGACAAAACTACTTTTTAAACGCCCGACCCTAAACATTTTATTTAAAAAATAAATACATTTGATAGAAGTTAAGAAGAAAAAAGCCTACATTTTGTTCTAGAACAAGACCAGAAACAACCTTTTTTTTTGGTCCTGGAGGATTTCAGTATAAAACAAGAAATGTCATATTCAAAAGAAGGTGATAGTAAGAATGTTCACCGACAGCAGATTGATTATCACGCTTGGCTTTGACTCCGGAGTGAACATTTATACTACTACCCTATCATGAAGAGTATTGTTTAAGTTTATAGTATTCTATCCCTATAGGCTTAAGGACAGCGGCATGGGTATCGTTGGTAAGGTTTTTAAGAGTTAAATGGTAAGTATGATATACCTAATTATGCTTTCCGAAAATATTCCTACAGTGAGAGGATCAAACGTTGAAAGTAAAGAATGAGAAAAATGATCCTGTAGAAATCATAGCACCCAAACGCAACGGCACGGTAGATCCGCACTGTACCACAATGAGCAAATTAACTATACAATGAAAAGGACAATACACAACAGAAAGAATGGTGAAGACAGCGTTACCGACTTGGAACGGCCAGTAAGCGATATGGCCCACTGGTTAGCTTAAATCGATTTTATGTGTACAAACCTCGCTATTACCCTGTCTTTAAGCGCTCAAATTGACAATGCAATGTAAATAAAAGCACATCCAATCAAAAGGAAGTCTCTAAAAATCAAGTCCACACCCAGAGAAAATAGGAAACGATACACGTATGTATTATTGTAAATATATATAAAAACATAATTAGAAACACCTCAGGATATATCCAGAATTGTACCTTACAGCCACAGTAGTTCTAGCCCAAGAGAAAACCAATCTAGGGTACGAACAGAAAGACTGAGGGACGAAGGTTCATGCACCAACCTCCCCTTTCAGAAGGTGCAGTCATGGAGTCCATGATTCCTGAACAAGTTCGAAAATGAGAAAACAGCGCTAACTATTCTGAACAGTATTAAATTCACCGTCCATATGCATTGCGTTTAACATAATTTCACAAAATGACTTACCTGTGTGATGGAATGGACAGTGTGAAGACGGATGACAGCATTTGCATACCAATAAATATGGCCGGTATGCACACCAATAAGTACAATATTTTCTGGTACTTGCCGAATTCCCCCAATAAAATGGTAATATCGTCAAACTTCATTCTGTTTCACTATATCGATAAAATTATTTTAAACGATGTAAGTGTAATAAAATATAAATGTAAAGTGTTTGATAACACCGTACTAACTAAAGATAAACGCTACTATTTATTCATTCATATTATCAAGTATATATATACACACATTCACGGATTCATTATGAGTGTCATTTTACACAAACGAGGATACGATTTGAGCTCATTATTGTTTTATCACGTTCAACACTAGTTTAGCTAATGTTATGCCAAGAAGAAATATAAAAATATCGGATAGGGATAGGGAAAGCAGCATTCAAGGACGACAGTCAACCACAAAACACAAAAACAAACACGCAAACAGACAAACGAGAAGGCAAAAGTAATAAAAAATGCAAACGACATCACAAACACAAAAGGGTTGACAATAGGGCTACCGCCTTGGAACGGTCAGTGGCAACAAAGGCCACTGGGGGTTTAAACCGGTTCTAGGGTGCACCAAACCTCACACTTACCCTACTGTCATCCCATTAACACAGGACAGTGTAAATAAAGAAATCACCGCCATGATCTAATCTCGAACCAACAAGGCAGCATCAATAGGCAATATAAGTAAAACACAAATATGCTCGTGTAAATATAATACAAAACAACAATAGTCTAGAAAGCCACAATGAAGGTATTCAATGACTTGGCAGAAGCCAGAGCAACAAGAGAATAAACCATTAAGGGCACGACAAGAAAGATCATAGACAAACATCAAACGCCACCGTCCCAATGGGCTTTAGGTAGGCGTCATCATAAGGTCCACAACCTGTCTGGTCATCGTACAATTAAAGAGGAAAGCACAGTGGCGAACTGTAAAAGGGTCCACCACTAAGCATCCAGTACGTTGCAAAATGATAGGGTCATAACCTCTTTGATAAACTTGTTAACAAGTTTAACAAAGATAGTATGAAAGTGATCATGACCAATAATCTTACGAAGTTTATAAATCACAGCACCATAGAAGTCAGGTTGTGATAGTCCTTGTCGCAGAAGAGTCCTTAAAATGATATATAGGGTCCTATAGAAACCACAGCGTCCGAACGCAATGGCATCGTAGGTCCGCACTGTACTGCAAACAAGGACTTGAAACTACAATGAAAGAGACAAAAAACAACAGAAAGGGTAGTGAAGACAGGGTTAAATTACTTTTATATTTGGAAAAAAGAACGATAATAACATTTTGCAAATGTGTTACGAAGTTTATGGTAACGGTAACCCTGATTGAGTAGCTTTTTAGTTATACAAAGATTACGAATATTAAAGTCCTCAACTCGAGTACAAGCTCTTGAAAAACGAATAAGTTGATACACATACACCCCATAAGAAGTTGCTCGGGGAACATCCCCATCCAAGTGGGGATAATTAACAATGTCAAAATTAAAATCATCTCTCTTGTCATAGATTTTGCTAATTATTTCACCATTTTTTTTAATCCAGAGACATAAATCAAAAAAAGAAGCGTTATTATCAGATATATTAGCTTTGTTAAGACTTTAGCATTCCTAAACTTTGTAAAACGTGCTGACTTGCAAAAAGGAAAACAAAAGCAATTTGCAGTAACACAAATGTACTTTATGCCTTTCTTTACTTACGTCAAATTGTTACTGCATGCATTTGGTAAGACTAAAACATCCATATTTCCTCGCCTAGTCTAGTTACATTATAATCCATAATTAATACATAATGAAGAGGGGACTCCTGGAATCAACACTATGTTAGTACTTCACGAACCATTATTTAATGCACCGAGTCTCTGTGGCACTGCATTTGTGGTATGTTAAAATCTAATATTTTAGCCAGATTGCATAGCCAATTGGGGCTTATAGTCCGTCCGTTTTTTATATCTACTCAGAAACGAACCATTGGAAAGCTTTGAAATTTGGCACACATGCTCGCTATCATTTCACAATGTCATATGACAAGAACTATAACTCTGTCCTGTCTTTTACATGAATTATCCACTTTTTTTACTCGCAATCCGGCGTTCGCACCACGTTGGTGCTTCACTTGTTACACTTATAATCGATGGCCAACTATGAGAACGGTCAACGTTCTACTGGGAGTGAATATGTAAGGTTTATCATCGAAATGTCTTATTCCTAAGAAGTGTTGTACTACTAATTTAAATCTGGAGTTATTTTATTGGAAAGACGTTGTTGTTTGAAGATCCATGGTTCAAAGAACCCTAACAAAACTCATTTGGCCTATTGTTTTATTTATGAATTATAGATGAGTACACGTTCGTGGACAGGACTAATTTCAGCTAGTTATGCACACATAATATCCATATGACCATCTTGTTTAATCAGTATTATAAAACAAGAGGCCCAAGAGGGCCTGTGGACGCTCTACTGGCTAAAGATAAAGTTTATGCACAAGGGGCCATAACTCTTTCAAATATTGTTCAACCAGAAAATGGTGACGATATAGGCAATAAGGCTTGGTATTGATCATACTTGTCAAGTTTCGTTAAAATCCAGCCAGGGGTTCAGGAGAACTAGTCTGTACAAAGTTAGTGTATCAAAAACCTTTAAAGGGCCGTAACTCCACCAAAAATCTGTTAACCGGAATGCGACGATGATATGCACAACTAAGCTTGGTGCTGATCATCCCTGTTAAGTTTCGTTGAAACGTGGGGAGACGTTCAGGAGATATAGTCCAGACAAAGTTTGTGTATTAAAACCTTTAAAGGGCCATAACTCTGCCAAAAATCATTCAACCGGAACTAGGCAAAGATTTGCACAACTAGACCTGGAACTGATCATCCCTAAAATGTTTTGTTTAAATCCGGCCAGGGGTTCAGGAAAACTAGCCAGGACAAAGTTTGTGTATTAAAACCTTTAAAGGGACATTACTCCGCCAAAATCATTCAACTGGAACACAGTGACGATATGTACAACTAGGCTTGCTACTGATCATTCCTGAAAAATTTCAATGAAATTTGGAGAAATGAAGGCCCTTTCTTAATGAGGCCAAAATATAGCATATTTCAGAAAATCAAGGGCCATAACTCCAGTGTAAATGGTCCAATCTGGCTGTTTTTCAAACTTGTCGGAGCTTTTATTGATAGTAACAATCTGGTAAAGTTTGGTAAAGATCGGATGAAAAATACAGACCCTATCGTATTAACAAGGCAAAATATAGCATTTTTAACTAAATCAAGGGCCATAACTCTGCTGTTACTGGTCCGATCTGGCTGGTTTTTGAACTTCTCTGAGCTTTCATTGATAATAACAAGATGGTAAAGTTTGGTAAAGATGGGATGAACAATGAAGCCCCTATCGTCTTAACGGGCAAAATATAGCATTTTTAACTAAACCAAGGGCCATAACTCCGCTGTAACTAGTCCGATATGAATGGTTTTCAAACTTGTCAGAGCTTTCATTGATATTAACAATCTGATAAAATTTGGTAAAGATCGGATGAACAATGAAGCCCCTATCGTCTTAACAAGGCAAAATATAGCATTTTTAATTAAATCAAGGGCCATAACTCCGCTGTTAATAGTCCGATCTAGCTGGTTTTCAAACTTGTCCGAGCTTTCAACGACATTAACAATGTGGTAAAGGATAAAATTTGGTAAAGATCGGATGAACATAAAATCCCCTATTGTCTTAACGAGGCAAAATATAGCATTTTTACCTTAAATCAAGGGCCATAACTCTGCTGTTACGAGTCCGATATGGCTGGTTTTCAAACTTGTTCAAGCTTTCATTGATATTTACAATGTGGTAAAGTTTGATAATGATAGGATGAAAAATTAAGGCTCTATCGTCTTAACCCTTAACGAGTCAAAATATAGCATTTTTAACTAAATCAAGGGCCATAACTCCGCTGTTAATGGTCCGATCTAGCTGGTTGTCAAATCTGTGCGAGCTTTCATTTATATAAACAATCTGGTAAAGTTTAGTAAAGATTGGATGAAAGATGAAGGCCCTATTGTCTTAATGAGGCAAAATACAGCATTTTTAACTAAATCAAGGGCATTAACTCCGTTGTTAATGGTCCGATAAAGCTGGTTTTCAAACTTGTCCGAGCTTTCATTGATATTACCAATCTGTGCAAGTTTGGTAAAGATCAAATAATAAATGAAGGTGCTAGTGTTCCGGCCGGCTTAACATGGCATTTTTCAGCAAAACAAGGGTCATAACTCCGTTGAAATTATTTCGATCTTGCCGGTTTTCGAACTTGTTCAAGCTTTCATTGATATAAAGACACTGGCAAAGTTAAGTAAAGATCCGAAT
Source organism: Cyrtodaria siliqua (assembly GCA_037043455.1). Taxonomy (NCBI): domain Eukaryota; kingdom Metazoa; phylum Mollusca; class Bivalvia; order Adapedonta; family Hiatellidae; genus Cyrtodaria; species Cyrtodaria siliqua. The sequence continues at coordinate 134,576 of JAWPHD010002581.1, read as the reverse complement.
AATATTGAAGGCCCTAGAGTGTTCACAAGGCAGAACATAGCATTTTTCAGAAAAAAACAAGGGCCATAACTCCGGTGTTACTAATGTGATTTAGCTGGTTTTTGAACTTGTTTGAGCTTTTATTGATATTAACAATATGTGGAAGTTTGGTAAAGATCAAATAATAAATAAAGGTGCTAGAGTGTTCACAAGGCAGAAAATGCCATTTTTCAGAAAAACAAGGGCCATTACTCCGGTGTTACTGACCCAATTCAGCCGATTATCGAACTTGTTCAAGCTATAATTGGTATTAACAATCTGTGCAAGTTTGGTAACGATCAAATAATAAATGAAGGGGCTAGAGCGTTCTCAAGGCAGAAAACAGCAATTTTCAGAAAAATCAAGGGCCATAACTCCGATGTTACTGATCCGATTTGGCTGGTTTTGAAACTTGTTCGAGCCTTTATTGATATTAACAATGTGTGCAAGTGTGGTAAAGATCAAATAATAAATGAAGGTGCTAGAGTGTTCACAAGGCTTAATATGGCATTTTTCAGCAAAACAAGGGCCATAACTCCGGTGAAATTATTCCGATCTGGCTGGTTTTCGAACTTGTCCGAGCTTTTATTGATATTAACAACCTGTTAAAGTTTGGTAAAGATCGGATGAAAAAAGAAGGCCCTATGGTGGTAACAAGACAAAAGTTAACGACGGACGACGGACGGCCGGACGGACGGACGACGGACAACTCGTCATCCCATAAGCTCTGCTGGCCTTTGGCCAGTAGAGCTAAAAATGAATTTTCATTATTTACCATGTATTTATTATTCACGATAATGTTCACAGTCATGTCTCGGTTAACGTATTCAAGTTGCGGGGATTATTTTTATTTACACTGTCCTGTTGTTTAGGGATAATGGCATTGTAAGAGTGAGGTTTGGTGCACCCTTAAACCGGTTTAAACTCCCCGATGGTTTATTTTGCCACTGACCGATCCAAGGCGTTAACACTGTTGTTAACCCTTATATATGTGATGTGCTTGTTTGCTGAATGTGTTTGTGATGTACTTTTTGAATCACCTTTGCGTTGTAATACTTGTTGGAGTGACTGTATTCCAGGCGCGTAGCTGGGCCCAAATTTGAGTTACGCACCTCCGCTAGTGGGGTCCGGGGGCAAGCTCCCCCGTGAATTATTTTTTTTGCCAGACGATCGTAGGTGAGTTGTGGCATATATTAGGCCTACATAGCATTTTAAAGCTTATTTTGACTGCTATTTTAATACACATTAAAATCAGAAGACAAAATTAAATGAGGTATGGCATACGGAACTTTAATACAACTCACCCCTTCCACCCACTCACTTCACTTTTTATTGCGTTTTTCGCATTTTTTTTCGATTTTTATTTTTTCGGACATTGACAAATAATTGTACGCATGTGCGTAGGTGCGTAAGCCCAGCTACGCGCCTGTATTCTGTGAATGCTACTCTTTCGGTTGGCTTATAACATTTTTAATGCAATGTGCAGGGGTAAAATATTTGAGTTCTCTCACTTCGAGATGAACATAAATCGTATATTCACTACAAACCAACAAATATTGTATTTATTATATACTCACAAACTTGAAACGTATGCAGAACAGGTGCGTAGCCAGAGCCTTTTGGAGAATACGCCCTGGGGGAGGGTGCGGGAGGTGGTGGCTCCATCCTGGTGGTGGGGTTCCGGGAGTTGTACCCCGCGAACATTTTGAAATTTCGGAGGTTTAGGGCTTCATTTGAACGAGATTTCATTCATTAAGTGTGTTTTTAATAAATAGAAAAAAAAATCAAAAATGTTTTGGAGTAAAAATAGTGCCTCACCCACTATCCCCCTTCAACTTTTATTGCTGATTTTAAAAACACTTTTATTTTTTCACATTCGATTTTGTTAGAGTAAGCCCGGTCATACAGGAGTATGCCTAAATACGCCCCTGCAGAAAAAACATAATGCGCCAAAAGAATGACGTCATTAAAGTCAACAACGTAAACGACGTCAACAGTTGCATGACGTCATTTTAAGTGAAAATATGTTCACATGACATATTATGGATGGCCAATATTTCATTGTTTATGTTTTTAACAAAATGTCCTCTCCAGAACAATACTTATGTAGATCATAATAACGCTTGCATATAATAAATAATAGAAACAAGCAATACCGTGTGACCTTATGTTGCAAACTATGTTTATAGACCATAAAACTTGAGTAAACATATTTATGTAATTATTCTAGAAATAATAATTTGCTTCGGAATAGTGTTCCTGTAAGCAGGAAACACTCACTGTCATACAACTAGTGTGTGAAATCATCATATTGACTACTTATGATGACTATGTACTACATGTCACCTCATATACGATACATGTGTATGTGGTATATACTCACTGTCATACAACGGGTGTGTGAAATCATCATATTGACTACTTATGATGACTATGTTCTACCATGTCACCTTATATAGGATACATGTGTATGTAGTATACACTCACTGCCATACAACTGGTGTGTGAAATCATCATATTGACTACTTATGATGACTATGTACTACCATATCACCTCATATAGGATACATGTGTATGTAGTATACACTCACTGCCATACAACTGGTGTGTGAAATTATCATAATGACAATGTACTACCATGTCACCTCATATAGGATACATGTGTATGTAGTATACACTCACTGTCATACAACTGGTGTGTGAAATCATCATATTGACTACTTATGATGACTATGTACTACCATGTCAGCTCATATAGGATTACATGTGTATGTAGTATACACTCACTGCCATACAACTGGTGTGTGAAATCATCATATTGATTACTTATGATGACTAGGTTCTACCATGTCACCTCATATAGGATACATGTGTATGTAGTATACACTCAATGTCATACAACTGGTGTGTGAAATCATCATATTGACTACTTATGATGACTATGTACTACCATGTCAGCTCATATAGGATTACATGTGTATGTAGTATACACTCACTGCCATACAACTGGTGTGTGAAATCATCATATTGACTACTTATGATGACTAGGTTCTACCATGTCACCTCATATAGGATACATGTGTATGTAGTATACACTCACTGTCATACAACTGGTGTGTGAAATCATCATATTGACTACTTTTGATGACTATGTTCTACCATGTCACCTCATATAGGATACATGTGTATGTAGTATACACTCACTGCCATACAACTGGTGTGTGAAATCATCATATTGACTACTTATGATGACTAGGTTCTACCATGTCACCTCATATAGGATACATGTGTATGTAGTATACACTCACTGCCATACAACTGGTGTGTGAAATCATCATATTGACTACTTATGATGACTAGGTTCTACCATGTCACCTCATATAGGATACATGTGTATGTAGTATACACTCACTGCCATACAACTGGTGTGTGAAATCATCATATTGACTACTTATGATGACTAGGTTCTACCATGTCACCTCATATAGGATACATGTGTATGTAGTATACACTCACTGCCATACAACTGGTGTGTGAAATCATCATATTGACTACTTTTGATGACTATGTTCTACCATGTCACCTCATATAGGATACATGTGTATGTAGTATACACTCACTGTCATACAACTGGTGTGTGAAATCATCATATTGACTACTTTTGATGACTAGGTTCTACCATGTCACCTCATATAGGATACATGTGTATGTAGTATACACTCACTGCCATACAACTGGTGTGTGAAATCATCATATTGACTACTTATGATGACTATGTACTACCTGTCACCTCATATAGCATACATGTACATGTACTGGAGGGGACACATTAGTTAACATAAAGTATCTCTGGATGTACATGTGTTTGTTTAACTTTTCAGTTGCATGTTGAAAACAGTCTATTAAACTCAATTAATAATTTTATCTTTAGAATTTTATGATTATTGATTTCAAGAAACTCATTACTCAGTGTGGAGTAGTAAATGTCAGGCAGGGAATTTCAATATGTTTGCATAAGGACTAAATAGTATCTTGTTTTAAAAAGTCAGTTCAAAGAGAGTAACATTACGTGGTCCCGCCTTAATTCCATTAGGCGATGGGAAAGCTTATATTAGCATGATTTTATAACGGATATTTCGACAATAAAATATGTTTATAACCATTTTTTACTGAAAAAATGTGATACCTGTTTAAAATTACCAATTAAATGTTTTAATTTTACAAGCTGAAAACCTTTTAAGCCGAAATTAAGGTTTCATTTCATACCCCAGCCAACCCCGTTTTCGCTTCTTGGAGAAGAGATTGGATGGGGCATGAAAGTTAATACTCGGACCACGTAATGTTTGATGTTTTTGCTATATATATTGAATTTTGATGTTGTTAAACATCTCTTTAAAACTATCCAGCTATTCCATTGAATATGTTGCTTGTGTCTGCAATGAAATGAAATATAACCTATGTTGTGCTTTTGCCTGGTCCGAGTATGGGTACTTGTCCAATATACGAGTAATTTAGTATTGTATTCAACCCTGTAAAATAACCTTTTTGTTGGCTCGCGCTTTTATGGCAACGGTGGCATCAGCATTCAAGTTTTGCGTTTAAGTGACTTTTTCAGGAACTCACGCGTATGCACTAGAACTTTCAAATGTTGGTTATAGTTGTATCTTTGGTTTTTGTGTCAAATTATTTTGGTAATGAAACATTTTGTCTACCTCCAGCATCTCATAAAACATGTCATTTAATGATATTACAGAAGGGAAGAAAGCTCTACAAATTAATTCTACCTTAAATAACCATACCATGATTATTTTATCAGTTTATCAGTTTATCAAATATAATATCTATTTTCAATGATTTTGTTAATCAGTATAATCTTAAGCAAGACACTTGCTATTAGTCTCGTCTATCAAATGGGGACGTAATCAGGGTGGTCTGGAATATTGGCGTCTAACCTCCGAGCATGTGAAAGAACCATAGGAATCATTAATGATAGTAAGAGAAGGAAATGGTTCCTGGATTCCTATATATCATTTAACCCTAGAAATAACAGAAGTTATTGTGTTGATGGGCCATTACAGGGGCGGATCCAGGATTTCAGCTTATATTTCACTAGCTGATAGAGGGGGAAGGGGGCGGGGTGTGTGTGTGTGTGGGGGTGGGGGGGTATGCGCACCATGTTACTGTAGATAAAATATCAAACAATTTCGATGCACGCCCTCAGTATAAAACGTTTTCTCGCTCGCTCGACGCATAATGGCTAATGAGTGGTTTAATTAACACATTGTTAAATCCTTTTATTTGAAAACGGACTTTTTTACCCTATCAATGCACTACCGCAACCGTTTTTTGAGGCTAGAAACGGACCAGAAAATTGACCAAAATCTTAGGCACCCCATCAAACAATTTCGATGCACGTCCTCAGTATAAAAAAAATTCTCGCTCGGTTCGCTCGCTCGACGCATACTGGCTGAATTGTTTAATTAAAACATTGTTAAGTCCTTTTATTTGAAAAAGGACTTTTTTACCCTACCCAGGGGCCGTTTCTAGCCTCATAAAACGGTTGCGGTAGTGCATTGATAGGGTAAAAAAGTCCGTTTTCAAATAAAAGGATTTAACAATGTGTTAATTAAACCACGCATTAGCCATTATGCGTCGATCGAGCAAAGCGATTGATAATTTTTTTTATACTGAGGGTGTGCATCGAAATTGTTTGATATAATGACTACTGAATAAACATGTTGTAACAAAAATAACAAAAAAAGAAAAAAAGATTGGGCACGGTTCCTGGATATTTATCATTTATTTTTCTTGACAGCAGCTCGAAATAACCTAAATAAATGTGTTGATGGGATGGACCGTTAAATCTATGGTTCTTTAACGTGCTCGGAGGATAGACCGATACACGGGACCGCCGACGGACGGGGCTAAGGGAAAGTGTCTTGCACAAGAACACACCGATGGAACTCAGTGGCACCACGGAGGATTGAACCCGGGGCTTCCAGTTACAAATCCGCCGCGCTACCGACTGCGCCACACCAGCCCTCGACCAGAGATAGACCCCAGTCCATGGGAACGCTCGCTTTATTTCCCCTTCCAAAGAACATTAAAGCAATGGGAATAGATAACCTGATTGAGGTCACCAGCATAATGATAGAAAAGCAAAATCTCGGATCCGCAGAAATCAATTGGAAAGAAAATGTTGATTTTATTTCAATAAAAATATAAAGTCATTTAAAAAACGGTAACCTAAATAATGTAAGCCAAATATGTTATCCTCGATAAATAAAGATATCATTATTCAGCTGCCGAAGGCAGCTGACCCTTATATGGGTTTTATATCTGTCTATGGTTAACAGACTGTGACTCATGTAAGTGTCGATAAGCATGCTTTACAACTTTAATTCCTAGAGAACTCGTCTGAAAAACTTGAATGGTATAAACACATAATTTGTAATGTTGAAAGGTTACACCATTTCAGTTGCTGAAATGACGTTTTCGTAAACCAGTCTACTGAAATGTAGCACGTAATCATTATTGAGGGACTTCGATCACTAACTATAGTTTAACTATTGTCGTTGATCTGCGCATGTCTAGTAACGGAGTAATGCGAACTTACTCTAGTTAAACCATAGTTTCACGCGGCATAGTGTAAAACCTGGAATGTGAATACAGGCACATGAACAAATATGTAATATATAGAGTCTAGTCTCAGCGAGTTGGTTACCAACTGACTTTCATACAACACCGAGATGGGCTAAGCCCATCGAGGTTTTTATATAAGGCCATACCGAGTTTTTTCTATCTTTAGCGGGTCATCCTACATAACACATCTATTTCTCCTCTGGTTGAAAGAGTCATCCTGCATAACAAATAAAAATTATACTGTAAATAAACATTCTCCTCTGGCTTATGCAGTCATACTTCAAAACAAATATACTGAGAAAAATAACGTTGCTTTCTCGAAACCTACCTACCAGGCAAGAAAAAAGAAACGAAGAGTCGAGAGGAAAAAAAACTACGATGGCCCATTTGGTTCACATTTATTTCACTTCTATTTCTTGACTTCCGCATTCCTAATTCCGGATTCCGAATTCTGCTTTCCGAATTCCGCATTCCGCATTCCGCATTTAGAAGTAGGTAGTAAGATAATAATAATAATATATTTTATAGGCATACATGACCAGTCAAAATGATAAGAAAAAGAGTTATTGTTTATTGTTTGCTAGACCATAATAATAATAATAATAATAATAATAATAATAATTTATGCGTGCATTTTCATGTGTGTGTGTTGTGAAATCACAGTGTTACTGTTAAAGATGCAATTACTTCTCACATTTTATATTTAATAATCATGTAATATAAAAGTGTATGTATAAAAGGGTATGAATATTGACAGTGACCACGATTGTTGTATTTTTATATAAACCACATATTTTAAATTAAATTCCCTATAACCTCAGTATTCGTGTATCCTTTGTATAAATACACCATAAACGTATATACTATTATACCTTATAAATATACACAAACTCCTGCTATTATACCCTATAAATATACACAAACTCCTGCTATTATACCCTATAAATATACACAAACTCCTACTCGAGTATCTGTTGAACTGGGTTTTTAGGGCGCACCAACACATGAAAGGTTATATGGCGCCTAACAGGGATGAACATGCCAGGCTCATCCTCCATTTACATCAAGATATAATATGGAGAATGGGCCTCGAACCTTCTAATCTGCAGAACTGCAGAAGTGCTGCAAATTATATAGTAAACACTCCATTTACGATGGAGCCACATTTCCACGTTTGCATACGCGGTGTCATGATGAAGACCTTGAATGAGCATGATAAAAAATGACAAACTGTACATGAAGTGGGGTCCTAACCCTCTGCCTCTAGCGGGATTTGCAGTGGTTGTATTCTATCCACGGGGTGAGTATCTGCTAATCATTTGTATATACACACTATAAACTTCAATATAAAATATAGTATTTTCAAAAATACTGTTATTTAGTATTAGTGCAAACATGAAAAAAACAAAAACATTATTATGGAATGCGGAATTCGGAATTCGGAATCCGGAGTGCGGAATGCGGAATTTGGAATTCAGAAGTAAAGAAATGATTTATTGTTATGTGTGTGGGTGGTGTATATCACTAGCGGATCCAGGTTGGAGAATAAATTCAGAGTGGATCACTAGCGGGTCCAGAGGGAAGCCCGTGCGAAGGGCCGGACTGAGATTTTATAAATTACATAAAATATTAATGTTTGTAAAGTTTGGACCGCCTCTGGACCTCCCCCTGGACACCCCTAGATACACCATCCTGAAAAAAAATCGAAAAGAAACGTGTGTTGTAGTTTTCTTGTTATTGTGAAAACTTTTGCTCCCCACTCGAGGTAAAACCCTGGATTCGCGTATTAACTTTCGGATATAAAATTAGTTTATTCGTACCAATTAGATTTTAAGAGAGCATGCGCGTAGCTGGGCTTACGCACCTACGCACCTACGCACGTGCGTGCAATTATTTGTCAATGTCCGAAAAAAAAAAAGCGAAAAAAAAGCGAAAAACGCAATAAAAACTGAAGGGGATCGGGTGGGGGTGAGTTGTATTAAAGTTCCGAATGCCGTACCTGATTTAATTTTGTCTTCTGATTTCAATGTGTATTAAAATAGCAGTCAAATTAACCTTAAAATTACTATGTAATAAGCGCCAAAACTCACCTATGATCGTCTGGTAGAAGTAGTAGTAGTAGAAGTAGTAGTTGTAGATATAGCAGAAGTAGTAGTAGTAGTCTTTTACTCGTACTACTTGCTTACTACCTACTTATAAATGCGGAATTCGGAATGCAGATTGTGGAATTCGGAAGTCAAGAGACAGAGGTGAAGTGAATGGGCCATCGTAAAAAACAGCTGTTTTTTTCATCATTATTTGGACGTTTTTCAACGGAAAGCATAAACAAACAACAAAACAAGTTATAATGATACTCATGTAGTAAGCATTTTGTTTATTCCTATTAGGAATTGATGTACTTGATCAAGTTGTTCATTTCCCTAGTCATTTTATAACTTGTTTTGCGTTGTCGTCGACGTGGAAATACGTTTCCGATGGTTTCCATATGAATGTCAAAAATGATTTTTTTTTTTTTGCCCAGACATTCAAAAACTTACCAGCCCAATGACTCTAAACATAGAAAAAGAACTTGGTTAGGCACTAACAAGCTGTGACAGACTCTATTTATTTTTGTGTAGTATGGTGCTGTCCTTACTCTAACTCGGACGTTATAGTATGGTAAAGATCCGATCTTTGTCGTTATGTAATTAAAAGATTTAATGCTTTATATGCATTCATCAAAGGCAATACCACCGACCATACTACTGTAAACGGACGAGGAAAAACTAGTACACTCAGCGGGGTTTGAACTTAGAACGATTGCATGTGAAGCGATACCTGCCGCTATCGCTCTGCGGCGAGACAGTAGTAACCCGCGTACAAACAATTCTATGATATTGTGCACTGTCTTTGTTAGTTTGCGTACATGTGTCTGCCATGTACATAATTATGTCAATGTGTGTGTGTGTGTGTGTGTGTGTGTGATAGTCTTCGTGTGCCAGTCTGTGTGTGTATGGCTAGAGGTTATAATACCAATAGGTTAGAACATGTCAGATATATTATATTGTGTTCCCATGCTTTCCTGATAGCCTTATATGGTAAAATAAGCATATTTCAAATTTTTTCATTCCAATATTAGTACATGTGCCACAGACCTAAACTATGGAATCAAAGGCTCATTCCATTCCAATTCCATTCCATCCCAGGTTTTAGACTATGCCGATTATACATTGTGCATTTAAACCGTACGTTTTTTACCTTGACACCGGCAACGCAATTTTTCAAATAATTCGCTGAAAACAGTTAATTGTTATTGCAATTGTATGTATATATATCGAGTAACTGACTACATACAAATAACACATTTATAACTCAAGTCAAATGTCTATAAATGCCGAAGATACAACAAAGTTAATATCAAATTTGTGAAAGTTTATTTTTGTCCGCCATGTTTGAACCAGAGCAACCATCCCCTTGCCGTGGGTTGAACTATAGTAGACTGATGACGTCATTCTGGTTAAACCATCGCGTATTCGATCTGACCATAGTTAAACTACGGCTACTATGGTTCGTGATCGAAGTCACTCATTATTATAATGAAGTTTTCGTAAACCAGTCTACTGAAACGTAATCATTATTATTATATGTATATTAGCGATGAAACATTCGCAAGACTTAGGCGTCGTGTTAGTGCCCAGGGTGCCCAGGGTGCCCAGGGTGCCCAGGAAGGTAAGGTTCAAGCCTGCTGATTTCCTTTTTGAAACAGAAAGAAGTTTGACTTGCAAACCTCGAGTTTTTTTTTCAATGTAGAATAGGACGAGAATGCGAAATTTATTTCGCAATCTCGCAATCTCGCGGAATTGAAAACACGAGATCGCGATGGCCCTAACAGGATTTTACGCTTGCGTAAAACCTTGCTTGTTATTATTATTATAAAATAAAACAGAAACGTATACAACTATATTTAAAAGGGAGTACATCATACTTTCGGGCCTAATTTGTTTTTAAAAGCATAATAAAGCATGAAATGACCAATTTAAAGCGTGAAATAGTTCACAGATATAGATGAAACACAAGCAAGGTTTTACGCAAGCGTAAAATAGCTGTCAAGAGAAAATAGCATTATTTCTTGGTAGGAACTGGGAACAAAGTTTAACATAATAACAGACCAAGTCACGGGTGTTTAAACAATATTCAAAAAAAGAGTTGTCACGGAGACGTAAACACGCCATGACCGTTTTTTTTACCAGACACTTTCTTCCCAATTTGTGCTACCAAACATTTTGAATCAAGGTGGGCCAATCCTTGACATGCCTTACACATTGATTACATATTCACCTTTGTAGCACGACGTGCTAAAGTACACATCAGCACAGAAATACAATTACTCACATGTATGGGATGCGTTTGCGTTAGCGTGCATTTCAACACAGATAAACTGTTCATTGCTACCATGTGTAATTATAAGATTGCGTTATCAAAGTGAAAAAGCTCAAAGAAACTATTAATTACTACCTTACCATGCGCAATTACTGAAACAATATAAGAGTCGCTGCCGTTGCGGCAGCGAATTAACAGTTTCCTATAATACAGTAATAATTAAACATTATAATATACAAGTCTTTAGAGAAACCTACGGTGTTCCGTAAGGGCCATCGTACCATCGCGTATCGACCTTTTACAATCGCTCCATCGCCTTTAGTTTAGACATGCGCACATCAAAGCAAAACAAAAATGGAGGACATCATGGATGCAAAGATTCGACAATACTTTTTGGCAATGTTTTCTTATCGACAATAATCAATTACCTTCTTCTTCAGACGACATGATTGTGGCTGGTGGTGGCAAAGCCTTCTGACGAAAGTTAATTGGTGTTGGTGCGCATGTCTAAACGGAAGGCGATGAAGCGATGGTACGATGGGGCCGGAGGCGATGCGACATCGCACATCGACTGCGATGCGCGATGGTACGATGGTACGATGGCGATGGTACGATGACGATGGCGATGGCACGATGGTCCATCGAGTCATCGCCATCGTACCATCGTACCATCGCGTTTAAAGTCGATGCGCGATGGCACGATGGTACGATGGCGAAGGTACGACGGTACGATGGCGATGACGCGATGGACCATCGTATTATCGCCATCGTACCATCGCGTCTTCGTACCCTCGCTATCGTACCTTCGTGCCATCGCCATCGTACCATCGAGCATCGACTTGTAAAAATCCATCGTACCATCGTACCATCGCGTTTAAAGTTGATGCTTGATGGCACGATGGTACGATGGCGATGGTACGATGGCAATGACGCGATGGACCATCGTATTATCGCCATCGTACCATCGCGTCATCGTATCATCGCCATCGTACCATCGAGCACCGACTTGTAAAGGTCGATTCGCGATGGTACGATGGCCCTAACGGAACACCGTAGACACCTCCATATTATAAATACCTGTCACGCGGAGCGAATCGGCAATATCTACACAATGACGCTCGCTTTGCAATACTTATAGGTTATTTAACATGGTTCTGTACAATACGGAGATATATTTGGACGAGTACACAGCTGGAAAAGTCATATTGGACGAGCCGTTAGGCGAGTCCAATATGATTTTTTCCAGCTGTGTACGAGTCCAAATATATCCCGTATTGTACAGAACCATGTTAAGTAACCTTTTTATTCTATACCTTTATTTTAACCAATCATTTATAATTCGGATATAACTTTCGTTTGTTTCATGCTTTCAAGCAAGTCGCTATGAACATCGAAAGCACAATTGCATGTAGGTCTATGTATTTTATATATTGTGTTCGACATGGCTTACTCTCAAGCTTTATTTGCTTGAAAGAATGCCCATTTCTCCGTTGTCAACAGTGATTAAATACTACCGAAGGTCAGTTTCAAACAATGATATATTATGCTAGTTTTTTGTGTTTTTTTTTTGTTATAAAGGAAAATTAAATAAAAATATGTGCAATAGATAGGTTTTCATTACTTGACAACAATTTATGGTTAGGTAATGACAGAAGCCTGTCGGTTCTGATTTTTATTCGGACCTTTTCACGCGTTTCGGTCTTTATCATAGGTTTAACATGGAACCTGTGAAGCGTACAATACGAACAAAATACGGGATATTTTGTACGCGCGTGCGTCCCGATACGGAAATATATTGTACGGTCACATGACTCGAAAGAGCGTCTACGATTGGATGTATAAATTAGGTATAGAATAAATTGCGATTATTTTACCGCCAATTTTAAAATAGCCATCCCTGGCGCGTCACCAGTCAGGAAATACATTCGTCGTGTCGTTTAATTTAATTTATATATTCAGCGTTATTTCTTTTGATGTTTTATAGCTCATTTAGTTTATATTTATTAATAAATAATGTATTTGAACAATTCTAAGAATAATACCAATCTTGAATGGGATATGATACACACAAATATAGTATACAATACTTTCAGCGGGTCTAAAAAAGTTGAACTTTGAACGTTGTGTAAACTTTAGCGGACCTCAAAATTGTAACTTTTAACGTCGGCTGTAAACTGTAGCGTCAATTGTGTAACCTTTATCGTCAGTTGTAACCTTTATCGTCAGTTGTAACCTTTAGCGTTATTGTATCCTTTAGCGTTCCTACAAGAATACAGAACATCAGCGTATACAGAACATAGTGCATCTAAAATGTATACACTTCTATCTGTTTATGGGCTATTTTTCCTTAAGTGTACCTTATTAATCTCACTGATGGTAAAAATTCAAACTTGTCCAATTCATAAAAACTCCATGGACTTGAGAACTTCATGTATATAATTGGCAATATGGAGAGGACACATTGTTTAAGAAATAATAAATAAGTACCTGTGTTTTATCGGTGAATAAAATACAGTTAGGAGTTCGGATGCTTAGTAATTAAATCACGAGTGCGTTAGCACGAGTGATTTAATTTCTCGCATCCGAACGACTAACTGTATTTTATTCACCGATAAAATACAGGTCCGTATTTATTATTTCGATTCTAACACAACAATGACCCCATTATTTACGCTATTGTTTGGGCACTATATATTATCTCGGAGGTCAAGGTAATCAGGCTGCTATGTTTACAGGCAGTTCCATTGGGCGCCCCCGTATGCAAAGTTCTGCGTTTCAATGCACTAGTTTTCACATGACAAACAATTAAGTCATTGCTTACGTCATATAGCTTGCGCTGTATGACGTCAAACGTTCTCACCTTGTTCAAGATGCTTATTAATGTTATATGTACATGTGCATATGATGGGTTTATTTCGGAGGTGTGCACGGTTTGGAAGAATGGCAATTTTGTTGTAATTAACATTTCATTAAAATTACTTTTCAGTTTGTCTTCTTGACGTATATTTACCAAGTGACGTCATGTAACGTGGCGCTTCCAACGGATGAAATATACGCGGGGAATTAATGTAACAGCTGTGTTTTATCGTAGAATAACATACAGCTGTCTCCCTTCTTTGTGTATATGAAAGACTGCAGAGGTCGTGTTAGAATTAAGAAATAGAACATCGTTTACTGTGAATTATCGTTTAATATATCACGGTTTGGAGTTCAATTGTAAACAATAATTTCACGAGCCCGAATGGCGAGTGAAATTATTGTTTACAATTGAACGACTAACCGTGATATATTATAGATAATTCACCGTAAACTGTGTTCTATTTCTATTCTAATACCCCTAAAATGTGGAAATAACGCACACATCTGAAATCTTTCGCATTGCCTTGCTTGCTCTCCTAACGTTGCATACGTTACAATGCGGAATGCGCATTGCGCAATGCTTATTCTCCTAACGTTGCCAAAATTACAGTGATATATCGTTCAATATAACGAGATATTTTAAACTAGGTTATATAGTGCGGGTGTATTAGAATTAAAAATAAACATAGCAACTATATACTAACATAGAGGAGTAGTACATGGTTTTCCATATATCTTTTATTATTCTGTGCTATTCATCAGATGTTAATGAACACTTCTGAGTCTAAATTATGCTATTTCTCATCATTAAGGAAAACCGCAGCCACTGTAAATCGAGATATAGTGAAACAAATAGTTGAAAAAGCATGAAAAACTAACTTTAACATCAGATATACTCTTGAAACATGCAATATTCTTATTCTAAACTGTAATGTTGTTGTGTACTGTGTATGTTGTGTCTAGATTATGTTGTGTCTAGATTACTGTGTATGTTGTGTCTAGATTACTGTGTATGTTGTGTATAGATTACTGTGTATGTTGTGTATAGATTACTGTGTATGTTGTGTCTAGATTACTGTGTATGTTGTGTCTAGATTACTGTGTATGTTGTGTCTAGATAACTGTGTATGTTGTGTATAGATAACTGTGTATGTTGTGTATAGATTACTGTGTATGTTGTGTATAGATTACTGTGTATGTTGTGTCTAGATTACTGTGTATGTTGTGTCTAGATAACTGTGTATGTTGTGTCTAGATTACTGTGTATGTTTTGTCTAGATTACTGTGTATGTTGTGTCTAGATTACTGTGTATGTTGTGTATAGATTACTGTGTATGTTGTGTCTAGATTACTGTGTATGTTGTGTCTAGATTACTGTGTATGTTGTGTCTAGATTACTGTGTATGTTGTGTCTAGATTACTGTGTATGTTGTGTCTAGATAACTGTGTATGTTGTGTATAGATAACTGTGTATGTTGTGTATAGATTACTGTGTATGTTGTGTCTAGATTACTGTGTATGTTGTGTCTAGATTACTGTTTATGTTGTGTATAGATTACTGTGTATGTTGTGTCTAGATTACTGTTTATGTTGTGTCTAGATTACTGTTTATGTTGTGTATAGATTACTGTGTATGTTGTGTCTAGATTACTGTTTATGTTGTGTATAGATTACTGTGTATGTTGTGTCTAGATTACTGTTTATGTTGTGTATAGATTACTGTGTATGTTGTGTCTAGATTACTGTTTATGTTGTGTATAGATTACTGTGTATGTTGTGTCTAGATTACTGTGTATGTTGTGTATAGATTACTGTGTATGTTGTGTCTAGATTACTGTTTATGTTGTGTCTAGATTACTGTGTATGTTGTGTCTAGATTACTGTGTATGTTGTGTCTAGATAACTGTGTATGTTGTGTATAGATAACTGTGTATGTTGTGTATAGATTACTGTGTATGTTGTGTCTAGATTACTGTGTATGTTGTGTCTAGATTACTGTGTATGTTGTGTCTAGATTACTGTGTATGTTGTGTCTAGATTACTGTGTATGTTGTGTCTAGATAACTGTGTATGTTGTGTATAGATAACTGTGTATGTTGTGTATAGATTACTGTGTATGTTGTGTCTAGATTACTGTGTATGTTGTGTCTAGATTACTGTTTATGTTGTGTCTAGATTACTGTGTATGTTGTGTCTAGATAACTGTGTATGTTGTGTATAGATAACTGTGTATGTTGTGTATAGATTACTGTGTATGTTGTGTATAGATTACTGTGTATGTTGTGTCTAGATAACTGTGTATGTTGTGTCTAGATTACTGTGTATGTTTTGTCTAGATTACTGTGTATGTTGTGTCTAGATTACTGTGTATGTTGTGTATAGATTACTGTGTATGTTGTGTCTAGATTACTGTGTATGTTGTGTCTAGATTACTGTGTATGTTGTGTCTAGATTACTGTGTATGTTGTGTCTAGATTACTGTGTATGTTGTGTCTAGATAACTGTGTATGTTGTGTATAGATAACTGTGTATGTTGTGTATAGATTACTGTGTATGTTGTGTCTAGATTACTGTGTATGTTGTGTCTAGATTACTGTTTATGTTGTGTATAGATTACTGTGTATGTTGTGTCTAGATTACTGTTTATGTTGTGTCTAGATTACTGTTTATGTTGTGTATAGATTACTGTGTATGTTGTGTCTAGATTACTGTTTATGTTGTGTATAGATTACTGTGTATGTTGTGTCTAGATTACTGTTTATGTTGTGTATAGATTACTGTGTATGTTGTGTCTAGATTACTGTTTATGTTGTGTATAGATTACTGTGTATGTTGTGTCTAGATTACTGTGTATGTTGTGTATAGATTACTGTGTATGTTGTGTCTAGATTACTGTTTATGTTGTGTCTAGATTACTGTGTATGTTGTGTCTAGATTACTGTGTATGTTGTGTCTAGATAACTGTGTATGTTGTGTATAGATAACTGTGTATGTTGTGTATAGATTACTGTGTATGTTGTGTCTAGATTACTGTGTATGTTGTGTCTAGATTACTGTGTATGTTGTGTCTAGATTACTGTGTATGTTGTGTCTAGATTACTGTGTATGTTGTGTCTAGATAACTGTGTATGTTGTGTATAGATAACTGTGTATGTTGTGTATAGATTACTGTGTATGTTGTGTCTAGATTACTGTGTATGT
Source organism: Cyrtodaria siliqua (assembly GCA_037043455.1). Taxonomy (NCBI): domain Eukaryota; kingdom Metazoa; phylum Mollusca; class Bivalvia; order Adapedonta; family Hiatellidae; genus Cyrtodaria; species Cyrtodaria siliqua. The sequence goes on along the minus strand of JAWPHD010002581.1, from coordinate 117,497 downwards.
TGTGTCTAGATTACTGTTTATGTTGTGTATAGATTACTGTGTATGTTGTGTCTAGATTACTGTGTATGTTGTGTATAGATTACTGTGTATGTTGTGTCTAGATTACTGTTTATGTTGTGTCTAGATTACTGTGTATGTTGTGTCTAGATTACTGTGTATGTTGTGTCTAGATAACTGTGTATGTTGTGTATAGATTACTGTGTATGTTGTGTCTAGATTACTGTGTATGTTGTGTCTAGATAACTGTGTATGTTGTGTATAGATAACTGTGTATGTTGTGTCTAGATTACTGTGTATGTTGTGTCTAGATAACTGTGTATGTTGTGTATAGATAACTGTGTATGTTGTGTATAGATTACTGTGTATGTTGTGTCTAGATTACTGTGTATGTTGTGTCTAGATTACTGTGTATGTTGTGTATAGATTACTGTGTATGTTGTGTATAGATTACTGTGTATGTTGTGTCTAGATTACTGTGTATGTTGTGTCTAGATTACTGTGTATGTTGTGTCTAGATTTCATATTATTTTGTAAGAAAATTATGTGTAATGTGAGCTCACTCAATGACATGTTCTGGAGAGGACAGTTGTTTAACACATTGTAAATCATGGCAATGCTTGACGAAGAAAGAAACAGTCAAGCCCAATACACAATGAGTAACATATCAGCAAGGTATCGCACTGTGCATAAAACACAATATATCAAACAAACGAACAAGTGAAGCAATGAATCCATTATGATTATAATGCCGTAGAACATTACAGAGCTGTAGATAAATTTTGACAGCAGTGAGTATTTACTCATCAGATTAAAAATGAATGAGTAAAAGGACATGAAGGAACTCGTTCAGAATAAACACTTTCTTTAAAAAGTTCATTCTTTCAAAAACGGATGTGAATTAAAATACATTTTAAAAGAAACAGCTATTCTGATTAAATGGCAGTTAAGTAAAAACGAAAGAAACACTGTTTGACCTTATATTAGACACATGCTTGGAACAACTTCCATCAGGTAAATATCCACAGGACAATATATACAAATATACTCACAATTTTTAAAAGTTAGGAGTTTTTGCAGTAAGTTAATGAGTAATAATAATCACAATTGTAAACAACTGAGGGGTTTTGTAAATAAAGTTTGAGTAAAATACTCAAAAACTCCGCTTATCTTCTATATCTCTGAATATGGACTATGTATGTGTCGAAGTGTCTTAAAACACCATCCATTCTATCAATTAAAAAATTTAGCTGAAGATACGACACGTTCGTTATACTGTGATAAAAAAGTTCGATTAATCTGCTTTCCACCAAGTAAGAAACGTTTCCAGCTTAAGAAAACAACAAGAAGAAAAACGTTTGGCATTCGTTTCCGAAACAATTTTGCACTGCAATTTAATGCGACATGAGTAAAAAGTGAGATCGAATTTTACGAGCATATCATTAATCATGTTAATATGGTTAAACATTTTTCAATACGTTTGGGAACGCTAACATTAAAGTAGCTATTCCGTCAACAACCATCAAATATAATATAACTTACACATTTTGAAATCCAAACGTTATAGATACAATATATAAACGTCTTTAACCAACCAGGCCAAACCCCAAAACTGGAGCGTTAGGTTCCTCCAAATTGAAAAATAAAGTGATTTTAAATGAAAGCTTATTATAAAAGAATGTCAATGTCATCGTCCGTTTTCTCAAAAACCGTTGATAAATGCAAGTTTTACAGGTATGCAGTTTACCTGTACACAAAAAAAACTGGTGCGCGATCGATCTTCGGAAAATGACGTCATAAGGGACGACCAGTCACATCTTCCGTTCAAACTACCTAATTTACATAATCCATTATGGCGCGTATCTATGTGTAAACAAACCGTTACTCTTGTTGGATGTCCATTTTTCTCATATAGCCTAAGTGTTTTAAACCCTGGAATATTATTGATGTGTTCGTGTCTTCATCATGGTGAAAAGGTGCTCATTAAGCTTTTGTAGAAAAAGTAAACAGGAAGGCAGTGTAAGTCTACACACATTTCCATGTTGCCGTCATCGAACTAAATGGATTGAACTTGTTTTGCAAAACGGTGTGAAATGGAATTTTTCAGAGCACTCTCGCGTATGTTCGGACCTTTTTACTGAGAAAGATTTTGATGACTCTTATGAAACGAAAAAGAGATTACAATTACTCTATCAGTTCAGACGGGATAACATAATAATTTTTTTTGGTGTCCGGAAATATAACTTTCCAAAATTAATTCATATTTGCCAATGTCAGAATATTTTGAGAGGGAACGGTAAATTAACATTCTACGGTAAGTATTTTTAACTGTGATGTTCGGGGCAATCTCACTTTCGTTGTTTACGGTAATTACGAAAATCCATCCATTAATGATCACTTATTGGTAATTATGCGGCTATTCTATAAACTGTCTAAAATTACGGTACTCAACTTGGGCAAACTGTAAAACCTGTGAAATCAGTACACCGAGACACACTTTACACGCGAGTAGAGTGGGTTATTCCTTTGAATTTTGCGGTGAGTGAGCGGTACACTGTTTGATCTGTGGAACTGTCACGTTCTAGTCACAAGTGTAGTTATATGCTGGCTAATGCGGACTGTGTAATAGTATACTGGGCTATATGCGATTCAATCCACAACAGTGAACTAATAAAAAATGTGTAAACAATGAACTAATGAACAATTATGACATCTAGTTTATTATATTAAATTATTATATTTTGTTTGAAATGTAGCTATGAACTTTATTGAATAATGAGACAATGCAATTTTAAAACATGTTGATTATTTTATTACAAAATCAAAACATACAAGGTATTGCAGAAAATAAATTAAAATTATAAAATAGTCGTGTTCTTTATCCATTTAATTGCACCATCATGTTATTCCTCAAATCGAAGCTAAAAAACAAAGCATGCCATGCTTATAGTATGAAATAAAAAATAGTTCAAGTGGCTGTACAAACAGACAACAAATCGCACAGCACTTTACCTGTGTGAGCGAGACCGTATTTATTTGCTGGTAATGCCAGATAATGGAATGGCCCACTAGCTGCGACAGCGACAACACAAAACAACCCGTAACACCCTACATTGGAATGGTTTTACCTGGTTTAGACAATTGTTTCAACACGCGCCTGACCGATTACACAAAATTATAGCATGGGTCAGTAATAATGTAATTGTTTCAAAATGGCTCGTTAATAACAGTAAAAAATCACGATCAAAAACGTTTTATTTAATTGCATCAAACAAGTTACAATTAAATTCATTGAAGTTTATTCTGCTGCCTCTGTTGGTAATTATCGAGATGCAATCAGCAATTAGAAGTCGTTGATCGTAATTTTAACCTGTCATTTTCGGCGAATAATTCATCTTTTCCTGATGTCCGAATTTATAAAAGCATCAAAACTATTGAAATAAGATTGATTTCTTAATATGTCCGAGCACTAGTTTTATTATTTTCTTCAATTAATTAGGTGTCCGGAATTAATGAGTGTCCGGACTCATTGAGTAAATACAGTAGGTATCAAAACTTAAAACCAATGCTGAAACCTGACGCAATTCACCGATTCTCCGATTTGCAGACCCACAGACGGAGACACAGTCACAGGATGAAGACATTGAAAAATCTAATATCATGAGTTTATTTGTATTATTCGTTTATTGTTTTCATTTATACTTTATACGCTCAGAATCAAAGTGGATGGGGTACACAAAATGTTGATTGTCCACTTCGCTCGCATTGTTTACTTGGTTTGTGTCCGCCATTTTGGTTTCTAACGAACCATAGGTAATGCGTGACGTCAACGGGGTTTTTCCATTCGGCTTTTTCCGTGAAACCTCAGTTACGTTTCCGTGACAGGGGTGTATTAGGGGCAAATGTGCCGTATGGATTCGTGATTTACCGATGAACGAATAGGTTTACGATTTTGACCGAAGTATTTTTAGAAACTGCTAATCATTATCTTTGTAATACAAAGGAAAGTTATTTCAATTTGGAGGACCCTTTAATAGTTACTTAAGAAATAGAACATCATTTACGGTGAATTATCGTGTAATATATCACGGTTTGGAGTTAAATTGTAAGCATAATTTGACAACTGAACGACAAACCGTGACATATTACAAGATAATTCACCGTAAATGATGTTCTATTTCTATTCTAATACCCCTGACATGTGAAAATAACGCACACATCTGAAATCTTTCGCATTGATTTGCTTACTCTCCTAACGTCGCAAACGTTACAGTGATATATTTCGCATTGCCTTGCTTATTCTCCAAAGTTGCAAACGTTACAGTGATATATTTCACATGCCTTGCTTATTCTCCTAACATTGCAAACGTTACAGCGATATATCGTTGAATATAACGAGATATTTTAAACTAGGCTATATAGTGCGGGTGTTTTAGAATAACTCATAATTCGTTTTACGCATATGTAATCACGGGTAGTTTAAGAAACCATGAATAAACCTATACTTTTTATCGGCACGTTCACACTATTATATGACCTGAACACCTCGATAGAGTTTTGATGAGGGGTTGTGTAGTGTAATTTTACTGTTATTTGGCGTGGCGGGTTAGTTTCTTTAAAACATTATTGTACGAAAATGTTTGGTACAAACTTTGCACAACTGATGGTTTCAGCTGTATCACTAATATTACTACACTTGTAAAACATGCATATCCGTATTTATATCCACTATTATTATTTTTCCAAAATAACTTTCTACGTTAATATAAAATTTGTGCTTTGGACTATACGCCTCACACTCTATAAAAAGCTATATACATGTGTTTACATATGTATACAAGCTTGGTTACAAGCAAGAGGCTTCTCTAACTCAGTGGATATGGTCATGGCTTTGGAGCCACAGGCCTTTGCCCCAATTGGTTCTCTCCCGAGGCATGCATGATGGGGAACTTCATCCTACATCTCAAATACTCTGCCCCGCATGGGTTCGCACCTTTGCGGAGGCATGTCTGATGGAAACCTTCACATTTCATGGCATCTCCATCTGAAATTGAATTCCCAATATAACCTAATATGAGTGTTTACCCATTTCATTCAGGGTTACAAATACAAATAGCTCTGTGACGTGCAAATTATTGATACACTCAATTACTATTCTACTCAATTGAAAATGTTATATTTTACGCATAACAAGACAGTTCATAGCATCACAGGGGTTAGTACATTTAATTATTCATGTTGGAATAATTAAATGCTATTTGTATTTGTAACCCTGAATGAAATGATAAAACTGGGCGAGTACATATATAAGGCAAAATTTCATAACTTCCAAAATATTGTTTATACTGCTCAATGATTTTTGAAAATCGGTTCAGGTATATTTTGCTTTCACCCAAATCATAAAGCCCCGTATGTGTGTGGACTTATACATACACATGTATCCTTATTTCTAACACAGTAGTGCACATGTGCACATGCGCACCACATATAATGTGCCAAACTGATACAAGAAAATGATCTTTCTACACTTTTTTAGTTTATAACCAAGTACTTTGAGTATGAAAAGGATGATTCTATGCAATTGTTAAGCAAGTCACGGTTTGAGCATTCTTCTTAATTTCAAATACAATGAAAAACTTTGATATAATTATGTACATTGAATAGTGTAACATTTTGTGACATCATTGTATTTTTTGTTTATTTAAATAAGCGATCTATATATATATTTTATTTACATGGAATCGTTGATATAACGTTCATCTTTATTATAGTAACAAACATGCAATGCAGATCTTACATTTTAAACGTGTGGCTAACGGCCATACTGTTTAGAATACAGCAACAATGAACTATTTTCTGTCCCGTTGACTTCCGGATAACACAATGTTAAGATTTGCATCGAAACACATAGGTATGATTCCAAATGTAGACCGAATATTTTTTTTTACAAATGTCTCTTTTAGTTCATACATACTTCATTATTAAAGCCCAGTATTTTGATTGTATTACAAAAACATTGTTTTTTTTTCTCCATTTCTGTTCCACGTTTTGACCCTGACCTCGCAATTTGAGTATCTTATTCATTTCTGAAGTTATGATATTATCAAACATATGTAATGTACGTTTTATAAACCATTTTTTCACTTCAATTATATTTGTTAAAATACTTATTTGTGATTCTTTTTCAGTGATTTTTGATGAAGGACAATTGTTTTAATTTAATTAGCATCTTATCGATCTCAGATTTCGTGTTTCACATGAAGATGGGTTTGGAAGAAGGTTTCCTCACTTTAAAATGAATATAAAATGCTGTATTTTCAAGTCAAAATAAAATACCTTCCATCATGTTTCTTAAAAGCATTTGAAGCAAAAAATTAAGGGTTTAAATATTGGATGAACGATATATGTATTAGATAGTTAAAAAACATGTTTATGAAGATTTTGATAGCAATAAATTTAATAATTTGACTTAAGAGCAAAATCGTCGTAAGATGTTCCATAAATCGGGCCACTGTACTACAAATGTATTACAGAAATCAACGATTTTATTCATTTTTTCCCCAACATTTTGCCCCAAAATCTCACAATGTGAACTTTCACATTAACTTACGATACAATGAAACTTTTGTATATATTATTGTGCACTATGTTATCACTTCCATTATATTAGTTTATGTTCAAACATCTTATTACAAAAAGATTCCTGTTTTCAGCGATTTTTTTTATGAAAAACACATTTTAGACCCAAAAATAAAGTATTTCAGATCGTCACAGCTAAAATAGATTGATATGAGCAGCTTTTTGGTTTCAGTTATCATTAATTACATCTTTGTATGTATGACTTTTACGCATTATATGACGCGACAATGTCGGCGCATTATGTGACGTTACATTATGTGAAATGATATATATCGCATTAGTACACATATTGCGTCGTGACTTTCGACGCATTATATGATTGAATTGAATTGGATTTTATAGTCGCACCAACAGCAAAGGTCATATGGCGACTTTCCAGCTTCCACTGGTGGAGAAAGACCCCAGGTGCCCCTCCGGGCAATTTTCGTGCACGGGCGGGCACCTGGGTAGAACCACCGACGTTCCGCAAGGCAGCTGGATAGCTTCCTCACATAAATATGATTCCTAGGCCCCTGAGGGATCGAACCTACAGCGGTGAGGGGCAAGTGATTTCAAGTCAGAGACGTTAACCACTCGGCCACGGACGCATAGTCATGCAATACGTCGAATATAGCTGTTTCGAATCGAAAGTATATACACTAAGACTGCTGAAATTATGATCCCTCTGGTGACATTATGAGAATATCCATCATGGCAGGAACATATTATATGCTGAAGACGTGCCAGTGTCTTTATATCAATGAAAGCTCGGCTGAGTTCGAAAACCATCGTATTAGTAACACCATGGTTATGGCCCTTGATTTGTTGAAAAATGCCATATTAAGCATTTTTTACACTCTAGTACCTTCATTTTGTATTTGATATTTACGAAACTTTGTCAATTTATTTATATCAATAGAAGCTCGGTTGAGTTAAGAAAACCTGCCAGATCGGATTAGTAAGAGTTATCGACCTTGTTTTGCTGAAAATGCCTTATTAAACATTGTTTACACTCGAGCACCTTCGTTTAGTATTTGATATTTACGAAACGTTTCCAGTGTATTTATATTAATAAAAACTCGGATGATTTAAAAAATCCAGCCAGGCCTTGAATTATTGAAAAATGTGTTAACTTTTTGATGTCAACACTCTAGCACATTTATTTTTCATCCGATCTTTATCAAACTTTACCAAATTGTTAATATCAATAAAAATTCGGACGAGTTAAAAAAAACAGCCAGATCGGAATTGTAACACCGGAGTTATTGTCCTTGATTTTCTGAAATTTGCTACAATTTGGCCTCGTCAACACGATCTGGCCTTCTTTTTTACATCCTATCTCTTTCAAACGTTAACTGATTGTTGATATCAATGAAAGCTCGGACGGTTTCGAAAACCAGCCAGATTGAACAATTAACATAGAGTTATTGCCCTTAATTTGTTTTAATATGCAATATGCTATATTGGGAACTTGGGTTAAACTCATGGTTTCCGCTCAATAACATTTTTAGGAATGAGGTATTGCAATGAAACTTGCAGTGTAGGTAGCTTCTGTAGAAAGAAAGGTTGAGATTGAAATTCGGGTCATTGGGGTCAAGGTAACTGTTACTAAAAACTAGAACTAGACGGGTGTTCCGCGGAAAACGTGTGTCGCCTGTCAGCGCTTTGTCAGTATAACCATGCTTTTTGGACCCAGATAAATGATCTTGACAAACTGGGTCTAAATTCATCAAATATTTGAGCACAAGTATCAGACTCAGACTCAAGATCTCATTTTTTTTGCAAACACTATCAACACAAAAGTATGGGTCAGAATTGTGATTTTCAGACATTTTCTGTTAAATTACCTTTAAAATTACTCGTTTCGGTAAGTAAATGTAGTAATTTACTTGTAAAATTGATTTTATTTGGTATTGAACAATTTAAGATTTTGAGTCGAGTCCGATTTTTGTGCTAAAAGGTTTGATACATATTAGGCCTGGTCTGACTAAGTCAAAGAAGAAAACCATATTGTCATGAGGAGTATACACTGAATAAAATTTCTAAGTATCAACTTTTGTTTCTTAACTAATTTTCTTATTTAAAACACATTTTAGAATAGATATATGATAAGTATTTTGTTTTGACCCACAGTTTGTAAAACATTGATTTTTTGTTTAAATTGTTACATTTTTTGAGAGTTACCCTCCCTTTATATGAAAACATGAAATGTACTGATAAAACGCATAACATAAATCAAAGATCGCTTAAAGATATAAAATTCTTAAAAATGGTATGAAATAATAGAAAAAAACATAAAAATTTGATCCATTTATCGCAGATTTTCCGTCTATAAAAAATTAAAATCTTAAATTACCTCCCTTTAAATTGAATTTTGTTTGAAATTAAAGTAACTGTAATTCAGCGTTAACATTAAATATTTCGAAAAATACCTTTGCAAACGCATTTGTAGTGGTAATGCTAGTAAAACATGATGTCCAAATAATTTTAACTGGCATATTTTAGAATTAGGAACATCGAAAGCTTCACTGATTCGAAGTACTTAATAAAATCCTATATACCCAGTTGTATAAGTGTTATAACTTATTTCTAAGAAAACACATTGACTTAAAAGTTTTAAAATATGTTCATGCAATCAGAGCAGACGATTTACACTCGTTATTTTGCAGTTTAACCGTATCTATAATCAAGCTCAAAATACATAAAACAATGAGAATATTATTGGCATATTCTTAGGTAGGTACTTAGCAATTTGGTTTTTGAAAGTGTGATGAAGAAATATCAAGAAATGAGAAAGTTATAGCCAACGTGAAGTTTTCGTGAAGAAAAGAAAAAAGTATTTAACCCAAATAATGACCATCAGTGTGACCTTGACCTTTATATTTTAGTATGACCAGTGCGATGTTGTCATGATGAGTATACATTGCAAGTTTGATGAAAAAATATTAAGAAATGAGAAAGTTATAGCCAACGTTAAATTTTAGGGCGGACGGACTGACGGACGACAAAGTGACACTAAATGCTTTTTGCTCAATAACTTTTGTTAGGAATGAGGTATTGCAATGAAACTTGCAGGGTATGTATCTTATAAAGAAAGAAGGGTTGGGATTGCGTTTGAGCAACTGGGGTCAAGGTCAAGGTCGCTGTTACTAAAAATAGAAAACTGGTTTCCGCTTAATAACTTATGTTTGGAGTGGGATATTGAGTTGAAACTTGCTCCGTAGGTAGCCTCTGTAGAAAGGAATTTTGGGATTAAAATTGGGATCACTGGGTTCAATGTCATGGTCATAGTTACTAAAAGTAGAAAAATGTTTTTTGCTCAATAACATTTTGTTAGTAATGTGGTATAGCAATGAAACGTGCAGGGTATGTAGCTTGTAAAAAAAGGATGGTTGGAACTGCGTTTGGGGCTACTGAGTTTAAGGTCAAGGTCGCTGTTACTAAAACTAGAAAAATGGTTTCTGCTTAATAACTTTTGTTTGGAGTGAGATATTGTGACGAAACTTACTGGGTAGGTAGCCTCTATGGACAAGAAGTTGAGATTGAAATTGGGGTCACTGGGTTTAAGGTCAATGTCACTGTTACTAAAATAGAAAAATGGTTTCTGCTCAACAACTTTTGTTAAGACTGAGGTATTGTAATGAAACAGTGTATGTAACTTATATAGAAAAGCGTTTGGGGCTACTTGGGTCAAGGTCAAGATCACTGCTACTAAAAAATGAAAAATGGTTTCCTCTAAGTAACTTTTGTTAGGAGAGATGTATTGCGACGAATTTTGCTGTATAGGTATCTTATATGGAAAGGAAGGTTGGTATTGCATTTGTGGCTACTGGATTGAAGGTCAAGGTCGCTGTTACTAAATATAGAAAAATGGTTTCGGCTCAATAACCGTTGTTAGGAGTGAGGTATTGCGACGAGACTTGCTGGATTAGCAGCTTATGGAAAGAAAGGTTTGGATTGCATTTGGGGCCACTGGTTTCAAAATCAAGGTCACTGTTACTGAAAATAGAAAACATGGTTTCTGCTCAGTAACTCTTGTCATTAGTAAGGTATCGCAATATTTGTTGAACCCGTTTACGGATCTCGACTTAGTGATACAAATGTTGTCCAGGTGTTTTTGCAGTTCGTCATTCCGTCCGTTCGTTAATCTGTGCGTCCGAGTTCATTTCTTAATATCTTCTTCGCTAAATTCAGTATTTTCACCAAATACAGCATGCAACATTATATAGTTTTGTCATGAATGTGCAGTGCAAATAATTAGCAATTGTGAAGTAAATACAGATGGATACAATGGTTATTTACATAATGGTGTATATACTGATACATACATCTTGAAGGTCGTTCAAATATGTTAAGTAAATTTTCATCATAATATATGTTACTAAATATGCTATGTTTTAAAGACATTTTCTATAGTTTTTTCTGCATAACAGATTTTCTTTAAACGTTTTGTACAGTAAGTCTGTTATATATATAGACAGAAAAGGCAAAAATAATGTTAGGTCACCATGTTTGTTAAAATTTAAAAAAATAATTTGTAATGCCACCGTCATGTCAATCAGTCCAAAAAGTTGAACAAGTCCATGAAATAACTAAATAAGATATTTTTGAAGTCTAATCATTTATTCATTGGTCACAATTCTGCTAAAATTGTATTAAAGTAAAGAACATTTATTTACAATAACATTTAAAGCTCATCTCTATATAAAACCTATATTTTTTTTACAAAATCTGTTGAGACCATTACCACAATTTATGCACAAATTAGCCCATAATGATTCAATTTTCTTTTTTTTTTGTATGTTCCCAATAACAGAATTTTTTTAAACTTTCTAAGCACATAGTTTAACATGTATCAAAACAAAATGTAAAATAAAAATGATAGGTCCCCATGCTTGTTTAGAAAAATAATAAGTTTTGTATGAAGTTATATAGAAATGGTATATTTTCCTTTTTTGTTTTGTTCCTAATAACAGACTTTGTTCAAACTTCCTAGGCACTTATTTAAACATATATTTAGACAATATATTCAATTACATTTATAGGTCACCATGCATATTGAGATTTATTATTGGTTTTTGGAATCATACCATTATGCTTAATTTTTTTAAATTTTGTTGGAATTTTTACAAAATGCTTTATTTTTCCTATTTTATGTATCTAATAATAGGCCTTTATTTAAATAAAGACAATAAAAAAAATAAAAAAATAAAAAAAAATTAATAAAGAAAAAATTCAAAAAATAAAATTCAAAAAATAAATTGAAAAAAAAACCCACAAAAAAACAATAAATACAACTAGAAATAAAAAGCAACATTCCTGTAAATTTGTAGGAAAATCCATCAAATGGTTTTAGAAGAGAAGTCGCCCAAAAAAATTGCGCATGGAAAACTACAGCAAATGCCTTTAATGAAGTCGTTAGAACGATGGACGGTAACAAAAAATGTCGTGAGTTCGAGTCACGAAAGAGGCAAACATTTTTTTCTTGTAAATCATATTGCTACCAGCTGTCTACAGGTGCGATGTCTACTGCTCGGTGTCTATATAGTAAATGATGTCCGGCGTTAAATTTGATCGCTTCCGATTTCGCCATAAGCTGGTGAACATGAAGTTACAAATAAAGACAGCCTACAAAGAAAAAAGCGATTTAAATACAGGGTCTGTAGCTTTAACCACTGTATATGAATCGTCATTTTTGTTAGCAACTAGCGCATTTACCAGTGTATCTATGCGCGTCGTCGTTTTTGTCGGCAACTATACATACTCTCTTAATTAAACTATTCATTTGTTTAGGTATGTGTAATGCCATAATAACAGTCATACTATCATAGGTTTTATAATATTAATTTATTACAATAACCGTGATCACTAACTGTCAGTTGTAACATACTTGACTTGAACTGACTTTAGGAAATATTTTCTAGAAAAAAGTAATCACTGTGATCAATGCTCCGTGGTTACATTTATGATATATTCAGTTGTATGTATGCTACCTTACTTTAAAATGTATTTTTGTCTGTTAAAAGACAGCAGCCATCATGATTAGTAGGAGCTAATATTGTATACCCTTAGTTACAGACATAATCTAAGTTTGCTCTGAGAACATCACATATATACTAATTTCAGGTACTATATATGAATTGGACTTCCTTGCTCCTTTTAACTTTCCTATCTGGATGCCAGGCTAGGATGTCTATCGCTGAGTTAAACTTACTAATACATTTAAAACATGCCACGTGCATGCTTATTGCGTTCAACCTTACTTCACACCGATTTCTTCTAACTGTAAGCTTGCATGGCAGGTTCGCGGTCAGCTACAGAACTTATACTATGGTTTTGTGCTTCTTACATTATTAAGAAATATTGTTCTGCAAAATTCACCAACATGCCATTTCAGTGCAAATTATCTAATTATAACCTCAAGTGTTTATCTCATGTCCTTCATTACACGTAATGTGTTGCTATATTTAAATAATAGACGTGTGTTGATGGTCCTGTAGTGGCGCTCCTGTAAGTAGATAAACCTGCGTAGAAACTGCTGAATCACCAAAATAAAACAAGTGTTACCGTTGCAAGCTGTAAGTGACAACAACTATGGTCACCACCATAGCTATGGTTCCTATATGATTGCAGTTTTCAAGAAATAAAAGTGCACTGTGTATCTTTAATGATATACTTTCGTAGTGTTACTAATTTGGTATGACTAAAACACCTTCCGCACTTATATAACTATAATGTAGACAACCTATGTTTGAAATCTTAAGTTTATTGGTAAACATTAGTCTCGGATTCCCTAGACTTTTTTTTCAGTCCGTTTTATTTATTAGATACGGACCTACACACTATTAGAAAACTATTAGTACTTTTACTTTTATAGTTGTTCAGTTAACCACACCTCGTCTTGACAAGAACAGTCGTCCGTTATTTTACCGGGATATGTTTAAACCGTTTGTCTACATTATAGTTGTCCGCTTATCTTACAAGCTGAACAAACACGAAAGACACACTGCATTTTCACGAGTTTATTATACACTACGCTAACAAATCATTACTTGTATCGTCTTATCAAATACTACATTATAACTAAAATATAAACATGATTTGAAGCACAAGTGTTCATAACCCATCACGGATTCATTACGTATATTCAACACTCTAGCAACTACTGCCTTAGTAACAACTGACTGACTCCCTTGCATCTCCGTGCGAGCCATTTTATATTGAATCTCCCAGACAGGGGCGTATTGCGTGAACATTTCAAGCCTTTTAGAGAATTGTGCTGTGTGTGTTCCTTCAATGTATAGTAGAAGTGTATATGATATTTTAGCTTACGTAATACATCTACTCGACGGTCAACTATGCTCATGATCAACCCACCTACTGCTCGGGAAGATTTAAGGCTCATCATTGAAAAACCTTGTTCCTAATAAGTGTTGCAGTTAAAAACAAATCTGGAGTAATGTTATGTCTGAAGCGTTATGGCCTAAAAAAAACTCATTTCCCCTAATTTTGAATAATGTTTTTATTTGCAATATCTACCTCTATTAGAAAAAAGCAAACACACTTGTGTAGCATTTATATAGTTGACAGTGGAGTGGCGTTACATTTCACAGGCAGTCTGGACTATGATTTATCAGTCGTTGTAAATGTATAATTTCAGCTAGTTATACAAGCATAATGATATCCCTACATGCATGACCGAATTTTTTAAGAAGTATTGCACAATACCGAATGTGACATTGAATTTTAATTATTTTAATTGTATTTATTATTCAAGATAACGTTCATAATTATGACTCCGTTACCCTATTCGATTTTAAAGCGCATGCGTAAACAATGGAAATATAAGCTTTCGTTAGAGAATGAGACAAAATATGAGTGAAAGAAACGGTGTCATCAAACGAACGGAATGAATGATGATGTCTGACTCAGTGTACAACAAGTCATACATTTCTCATAGAGTTTATTTTTTTACATATTTATTATAAAGCACATCAGTTTATTTAGCATGCTTTATAGAACATCGACCTATAAGAGTATACAGGTCAAACCTTCCACACACATAAATCGTAGCATGTTCTTTTTAACTTTTATGTTATTATTGGCCTAATATTTTCTTTATTATTATAACTATGTGTAAGAAAGCGATTGGAAATAAGCCGTACTAGCTTTATTTCTAGTTCTGTAAAGTTCAAATGTCAAAGGTCAGTGTATGCATGATAGAGTTTCAAATCCAAATACGTAGTTTCACGTTAACCAGTCGCAATACAATGGCTTTAGTAAATATGCAGAAGTTTCCATGTTAACTGAGTTGTTTCAAAGTCACCTGTCATTAGTTCATAATAACAATCATTGTAATACACAATCTAAACGTACCTAGAGTACTGACATGTGATTAATCATAGTTTGTGTTTATTTTAAGGATAATGTAACAACGGAATATTCTGACGTTATTTTTTAATCAGAAAAAAAGCTGAACAAATAAATCAAGTCATTGACAAGAAAATACTAATAGGTTCTATTGCAAAACTAGAGAAATATACTAATATGTTTTATTGCTAACTAATAAGTACATTTAGACAAGGGCGAGGCGAAACTTAAGTACACAAAATCGCCTTTTGACATGATAAATTATGTTCCTAGAAGACTAGTCCAGTTGTCGATTAACTCGATACTCGCACACTATACAGTTCACGTTGAGGTAATACATGGACCAGCCAAAAGTTCCCAAGATTATTTCTCCAGGATTGACCCACAATTATTTCGAATACGTTGTTGATGTTATGTTAGTCCCAATCGATGTCTTCATCTTTCTGGCCATCTCTGAATGTAATATATTGTATAACACCTAGTAATTAGTCAGACAATTAGACGGCACATCATTTATATGCACATATTGACCGTCATGTCGCAGAAGAGTTTTTAAATTACTTTTATATTTTAAAAGTAGATCAGGGTTACGATAATAAAATTGTGCTAAGACTTTTCAATGTCTATGGCAACGATAGCCCTGATGGAGTAGCTTATTTGTTTACGAATATTAAGGTCCTCAATTCCACTAAAAGCTCTAGAAAATCGAATAAGAGAAACATAGACCCCGTAAAAAGTAGCCCGGGGAACATCCCAATTCAAGTGGAATTAGTTAACAGTATCAACTTTAAAACCATCTATTTTGTCATAGAGTTTTGTAATTATTTCTCTATTGTCAATAGAGAGATGTAAATCAAGAAAAGAAGGGACGGTATCAGAAGTATTAGCTCTGTTGAGTCGAAGTTCTTTAAGATAGATAGTATTAACCATAGTAGAAAAAAAAATAGTGTCAATGTTCCATATATCATCCAGATACGGAGGGGTTTCACTCAATGCTTCAATTACATCTGGCTGAGTATCGGGTTAAAGACTCAACATGACTATATTTTATAGTAATAATAGTAATAGAAAAAGCAAATCTGCGACATGTCGAAACCATAGAAAAAGTTATGAAATTTCCACGAACTGTTATATTGAACTGAACATTTAATCGCTGAGTGTACACTATTTATTGCATATCAGTTAAGGCCATCCGCGTTATACAAATGAGTTTGAACATATTATATTATCCACGGGCGCAAATAAAAAGTACGGGCTGTCAAAAATGATGTCGATATCAGCAATTGCATCATGCTATTGTGACAATAAAACTACAACATGTTGAATCTTGGCGACGCCAATGTGCACACTGGCTATGGTATGCAAGCAAACGAATCAATCATGGTTATGCGCTGAAGTGACATTTAACACTCGGTGTATAACCGTTTTAATCGGAATCTCGGCTAATCCTCTGTTCCGATAAAAAACCATTTATACCTCGTGCTGGAATATTCCCAATCTTCATCGAAAACCAATGAAAGATTATTCTAATGTTTAGCCTCATGCATATTTTGCTCAAAACCAATTACTTAAAGGGACTAACCTGCCAAATAACGGCATATTACCACAAAACCGTCAATCAAAACTATATCCAGGTGTTCAGGTCATATAATTATGTATATGTGCTGATTAAAAGTATAGGTTTATTCACCGGTTAAAATATCCTTGATTGAATATGCGTAAAATGAATTATGAGTTAGTTATTAGACGCTCCAGTTTTGGTGCTTGGAGTCGTGGCTGGATATAGCCGTTTATATTGTGTCTAATGATTCTCAAAATATGTAAATTGGATGCATCGTCAGTAGGTTTAGAAACAGTGTGCATATGTTGTAAAATGTGACTGTTGTTGGTTGGTTACTTTAAAAGAAATTGATAAGCCAATGCATAAAATATAAAAGCGTTCCTGAATGCTTAATACCAACAATATGATTGTGAACAAGTTACATAATATTCTTAATACTGTACACACCTGCCGAAGTTCTCCGCGTCAGTGATGTTTTCTGGCAGAACTTTTCCGTTAGTTTCAGGGAGGAATAAGGACAGCAATCCAGCCAGTACCGAAAGTCCACCAAATATAATCAGTGGCAGGACTTTCCCAAACGAACCCTCAACAATGGTTCCCTATCAATGTGAAAAATAAAAAATGATGCTATCTACGCTTTATAAAGAGAGAGATTATAGACATGTTTTCCCTTTAAACACGAAAATAATAATAGAAGCAAATGAATGTATGTTTTGTACATTTAAATTCATGATTTTTTTATGGATCGAATGGTAATTATTTAAGACGTAAAGACGCATTATCGTGCTCGGCAAATTCCAAATTGTTCCTTTCATTATCCTCGTTAAAATTTAGATAATTTATGACTCGATTCGTAAATATTATATTTGAATGAGGACTTATTTAAGATCCTGAACATATCAAATCGTCATGTTTATGTTGTCAGGCTTTATAGCGCACCCGTTTATTTGTTAAAAAAAACTCTGCCATAATACATAATTCAGTTTCAGGTTAGCAATAGAAGGTGGACACTGCATGGTAACTTCTATGATACGTACCAGGTCGGCAATGTACGGACACATCGTACCACCAATCTTGCCAAATAGGGAACTCGAACCTATTCCTGAGTTACGTACAACTGTGGGGAATAACTCTGCAGACCAAACATAAATAATAGCAAATGCAGCAGAAATGCCAAATTTTCCAATATTTGCCAACACAACGGTGATCCAGTATAATGCTAAAAGAGAAAAACAAAGAGCACGATACACACATTTCTAATTGAGAAATGATTATAAAAAATGACTGCAGTAACTGTGAAGCCTATTTTTGTATTCATTTCTATCCCAAAAGGTATTTTAGTATACCTAAACACACACGTATGTACACCTTTAATACATTCCACTTTCAATTATAGTGTCCGTCTGAATATTCCAAGCAATCTGTATAGTGCACTGATCGTGTTGTGGTTCCGTTCAGTTACTTTACACATATCACACATGTAACTCATAAAATACCCACAACCCAATGCGAAAACAATATAATGATCACACATGACTACAATTGTTCCTGAGCAAACATTAATAAAAAGTAGATAATAAAATCGAACAGGAATAGCAGCATTCAAGGACAATAGCCAACCACAAACACACACATAAACAAATAACAACTTACCTACACTTGGGAAATTTTATAGGTATATTGCCTTCGGTGAGAGAAGGATCCCTATTGCTTTTGAGTTAGTTAGTCACCAGCACATATTCCAAGTGTTAACTCCAGGAGTATAATACTAACACTCATGAAACTCAATGGTCTATTCTTTTGTTGCTCTGGCTTCTCTCAGTCATTGAGTACCTTCTGTGTGGCTTTCTAGGCTATGGTTTTTTGTAGGTATATATACACGAGCATCTTTGTGTTTTACTTATATTGCCTATTAATGCTGCCTTGTTGGTTAGAGAATAGTTCATGGCGGGGATTTCTTTATTTACACTGTCCCGTTTTATTGGGTTGACAGTAGTGTAAGTGTGAGGTTTGGCCCACCCTAGAACCTGGTTTAAACCCCCAGCGGCCTTTTTTGCCACTGACCGTTCCAAGGCGGTACCCTATCGCAACCCTTTTGTGTTTGTGATGTCTTATTTGGCCTTTTATTCATCTTTAAATTTGTTCTTTGTTTCTGTGTGTGTTTGTAGTTGACTGTTGTCCTTGAATGCTATTTTTCCTGTTCGATTTGTATATCTATATTTAAAGATAAATAAAAGACTACCGCCTTGGAACGGCCAGTGGCAAAAAAGGCCGCTGAGGGTTTAAACCAGGTTTTAGGGAGCACCAAACCTATCACTTTCCCAAAAGTAATGTCATTCATTCTCAAATTTGAAAATCATTCGAATGAACATACATCAATGAGCAGTTTTAGTAGTTTGTAAATATAGTTATTAGAGAAACCTTAATTTTTTAACCTGGACACATGTTAGCAGTTCGTCACTCATGTTAAACAAAACGAATATATCAAACGACATATTTAAAGTGTGTAATGAAATGTTGACCACACTGATAAATAATATAAACTATGACATCGATTTTATATTTGATGCACCATCATATAATTCTGTATATTAAGAATGAAACATATCTCTTTTGGAATAAAAAAAGAAGAGTTTATCACAATGAATCCAACACAGGAAAGCAGTAAGTTAACACATACTGAAAAGGTCACCATTGGAAGAAGTAATCACAAACAAGAGCGATTGGATCAGTGAGTAAAAACAGTGCTGATTTATAGCCGAGGAGATATTTTTACAGCCGCCACACAGCACTAAACTAACGCTATAAATACATACTAAGAAAAATGAATCCTTTGGAAGCAACAAACTCTAAAAAAGAGAGAAAATCGGATTTATCAAGTCTGCTCATGAGGTGTAATACATAAAGCGAAACACCTAACATGATGGGGTTTTATGATCCCAAAGGACAAGTAAGTAAAACACTACTGATTTGTAGTATTGGCGACATTTTATAGCCGCCACACAGCACTAAACAAACGCTAGTGTGAATGTCAATAAATATTAAAAAGGAGGCCTTGGAAGCAACAAGCCAAAATAAGTGAAACAAGTAGCAGACTCGCTTTTACTTACATTTATCAGCATACAACACGGTAAATATTGTAGAAAGGCATGCAAGACCACCAATAATCATTGCTCCGGCATGTAACGCCTTTCTTCCCACTTTATTCAGTAGCAGTATACACAGAAGGTACGCCGCCACCTCCATGCTTGCATTGACGGCAAAATTGACGTATATATCACCGTCTAAATTCCCCACATTCAGACCTAGACCATAGTACACCATGTTTACCACGCACCTGTGATAAATATCTGAATATATTAATATATTTGGAAAGATATATACAAGCATTTCAACTAAAAACAAACAAAAACAAACAACACAGTGTTTACTGTAAATCATAAATATATCTAATAACAAGCAGTTGAAATAAAAACAAAATAAACGTGTTTACAGTAATTAAACAAGGATAAAAATATCGGACAGGGAAAGCAGCATTCAAGGACGACAGTCAACCACAAAACACAAAAACAAACACGCAAACAGACAAACGAAAAGACAAAAGTAATAAAAAATGCAAACGACATCACAAACACAAAAGGGTTGACAATAGGGCTACCGCCTTGGAACGGTCAGTGGCAAAGTAGGCCACTGGGGGTTTAAACCGGTTCTAGGGTGCACCAAACCTCACACTTACCCTACCGTCATCCCATTAAAACAGGACAGTGTAAATAAAGAAATCCCCGCCATGATCTAATCTCTAAAACAACACGGATTTAAGGGATTTCGGGGATTTCAGGGATTTAAGGCAACTGCAGTGAATCGTTACATGCACGTGTTCCTCGGTGTTGTTTCAGGATACATCGAAACGCCAGTCAATAGGATTTCACTAATTGAAGCGATAACGTTCACTTGAAGTTGATAGAAATCATCTCAATTGTTAGAATAAACCTTAAATGTAGAAAACTTCTATATGATATGGTAGTGTTATTACTAACTGGTCCTTCGGGATCATCAAGCCCAACCTTTGTGGCATTAAAGTAGAATATCGCTTAAGCCAGTGCCAGGAGACATTACCCATCATGAACAAACTCAATAAAACAGAGTCTGCTACTTGTATCTCCTGTTTGTGTTTTTGCTTCCATGGATCCCCTTTTCAGTATTTACTGACATTCACACTAGCGTTTGTTAAGTGCTGTTTGGCGGCCGTAAAAAGTGTTTTTACTCACTTTACATTACCCCCCATGAACAGACTTTATAAAACCGAGTCTGCTACTTCCATCTCTTGTTTGTGTTTATTGCATCCAAGGGATTTTTCAGAATTTATTAAAATTCACACTAGCGTTTGTTTAGTGTTGTGTGGCGGCCGTAAAAAGTCGCTCCGACTACAAATCAGTAGTGTTATTACTTACTGGTCCTTCGGGATCACCAAGTCCAGTATTTGTGGCTTTAAAGTAGAATATCGCTTAAGCCGATGCTAGGAGGCGTGGGAGGAGTTGTACTCTACATTACCCCTCATGAACAGACTCTATTAAATCGATTCTAGTACTTGTATCTCTTGTTTGTGTTTGTTGCTTCCAAGGGATCCCCTTTTCAGCATTTATTGACTTTCACGCTAGCGTTTGTTTAGTGCTGTGTGACGGCCGAAAATGTCGCCCGACTACAAATCAGTAGTGTTATATTACATACTGGTACTTTGCGATTATCAAGCCCAGTATGTGTGGCTTTAAAGTAGAATATCGCTTAAGCCGGGACCAGGAGGCGTGAGAGGTGTGGCACTTTACATTATCCTTCATGAACGGACTCAGTAAAATAGTGTTGCTAATTTTATCGTCTGTTTGTGATTCCCTTTTCAGTATTTATTGTTTAAATACATAATCAAAACAATAAGAACGATCAATGGTTTAATTACAGGTACAAAATTGCCTGAATCGATCACCTGAGAATCTTCGCAATAATGAAAAAAACATCTCTTCGCAAACTTGATAGTCCAGGGGTTACCGATCATAATACTAATAAAGAACAAGAGGCTCATGAGGGCATATGGATTCTGTACAACCTAAAATGGATCCTATATTAAAGGGTTTCATCATTATATTCCATTCATTACTTTTTTTACAATTGCAAAACACAACAACACCCACAGCCGAAACTTAAACGCATGAACTCATGCTAACAATTTAAAGAGAAAAGAAGTAAAAAAAAGAGAAACAAGTGAGATTAGATTACACGGCACTAGATTCCCTGTATACAAGACATAATTGAAGTATTTTGTCTTTGGCCGACACATTTGAAAAACATTCATTTGAGGGTCATTCCTGTGAAGTTTGGTTAAAATTTATCAAGTTGTTTCTGAGAAGAGTATTTAAAGATCTTCCCTATATAACTCTATGTAAAACTGTGACAGCCGAATAGTAACAGATATGACCCCAAGGTCACCATTTGAACAAACTTGGTAGAGGACCACAAGCTAATAGTAACTGCAAAATATTGAACCTTTGACTATTGTAAGTTTCAGAGAAGAAGTTGTTTTTTTACGTTTTTCCATATATAAGTTTATGTGAAACATGTGACCCCTGGTGCGGGCCAAACATAGCCCCCAAAACTCTATTTGAGCAAGTTTGGTAGAACACACCTTCAGCTTATAGTAAATGCAAAAGATGTTTTACGTTTGTCCCTATATATGTCTATGTTAAACGTGTGACCCTTGAGCTGGACCAAATGTGACCCAATGGTCACCAGCTGAATGTGACCCCAGGGCCTCCATTTGAACAAACTTAGTAGAGGACCATAAGCTTACAGTAAATATAAAATATTAAACCTCTGGCTCTTGTAGTTTCAGAGAAGAAGATGTTTAAACGTTATCCCTATATAAGTTTATGTAATCCCCTGGGGTGAGGCCAAATGTGACACCAGGGCCTCCATTTAAACAAACTTAGTAGAGGACCGTAAGCGTACAGTAATTGCAAAATATTAAACAACTCGCTCTTGTAGTTTCAGAGTAGAAGATTTTTTAAACATATTTCCCTATAAAATCCTATTTAAAACATGTAACCACTGGGACGGGACAAAATATGACACGTGGGTTACCATTTGAACAAACTTTGTAGAGGACCATAAGCTTAAAGTATATGCAAAATTGAACCTCTGTCTCTTGTAGTGTCAGAGAAGAAGATTTTTTAAGTTTTACCATATATAAGTCGATAAGTCTGGGGCGGAGCCAAATGTGAGCTCAGGGTCACCCTTTGAACAAACTGGGTAGAGGACCATAGTAAATTCAAAATATTAAACCTCTGGCTCTTGTAGTTTCAGAGAAGAATATATTTCAGAATTTTCCCTGTGTACGTTTATGTAAAGGCCCGTAAGCTCACAGTATTTGCAAAATATTAAACATCCCGCTCTTGTAGTTTCAGAGCAGAAGATTGTTTAAATATTTCCCTCTAAAAGCATGTATAAGACATGTGACGCATGGGGCGGGACCAAATGTGACCCGTGGGTCACAATTTGAACAAACTTGGTAGAAGACCACAAGTTTAAAGTAAACGCAAACTATTAAACCTCTGGCTCTTCTAGTTTCAGAGAAGAAGATTTTCTAAAGTTTTCCCTATATAAAAAAAAACATGTGAACTGGGGCTGAGTCAAATATGACCCCAAGATCACCATTTGAACAAACTTGGTAGAGGACCATAAGCTTGTAGTAAATTCAAAATATAAAACCAGGCTCTTGTAGTTTCAGAGAAAACGATTTTTATTTTAGGGCCAAATGTAACCTCAGTGTCTTCATTTGAACAAGCTTGGTAGAGAACCATATACTTAAAGTAATTGTAAAATATTAAACATTTGGCTCTTGTAGTTTCAGATCAGACTATTTTTTTAAGTATTTCCTAAAACATGTACCCACTGGGGCGGGGTCAAATGTTACCCAAGGGTCACCATTTGAACTAACTTGGTAGAGAACCATAATCATATAGTAAATGCAAACTATTAAAACTCTGTTTTTTGTAGTTTCAGAGAAGAAGATTGGTTTAGGGTTTTCCCTACATAAGTCCATGTAAAATATGTGACACCTGGGTAGGAACCAATTGTGACACCCATTGCCACCATTTAAACAAACTTGGTAGAGGACTATAAGCTTATAGTTAATGCAAAATATTAAACCTGTGGCTCTTGTAGTTTCAGAGAGAAGATTTGCTTTTAATTTAGTCTATGTAAAACTGTAACCTCCTGGGCGGAACCAAATATTGCCCCAGAGTCATCATTTAAACAAACTTGGTAGAGGATCATTATCTGATGCTACGTCATATATACGAGAGCGCTGTGCCTTGTGTTTAGAGTAGAAGAGTTTTAAAGTTTTTTTACTATACAGTCCATGCAATACATATGCAAAATCTCCATATACAAACTTTCGACCCACAGGGCACAGCTATTTCTGATCCCGGGAACTTCATTTTAGCAAACTTGATAGTCTAGACCTTGGGAATAATTTTTAAAACGAAAACTGTCGAAATCCAGAGGTTCTTGAGAAGAAGATGTTTTAAGATTTCGAATTTTTATGGTAAGGGCGGCCATCTTGGATGTCGCTCGGCCCTAATTTTAACACATTTGAAAAGCATTCATCTAAGGATCATTCACGTGAAGTTAAGTCAGAATTGGCCAAGCGACGGACGTATAGTGATCCCAATAGACCACATTCAGCCTTCGGCTCTGGTGATCTAAAAAAGAAGACTAATGGAGAAATTTGGAGATCGGGTGAGCAGAACTCCACATTTAACAAGTCAGTAGTACGAACATTTGATCCATCCCGAAGATGGTATGCATATGACGGTGAACATGGTACCTTCAATGGGGTATTTTATGCCATTCCGTGGCCATCGGCGTATGGTCCCAGTTTCTAACAAAATGATTTGCCCTAAACAATATTTTCGAGCAGAGTTTATGAAGCCTGCGTATCACAAGTCAGTCAAAATACTACATTCAAAAGCAGACAACATATCTTAAGGTGATTAAGAAATAATCAGAGTTCTTAAAGGATGGAGTATTGGAAACACATATTCGAAATTTAAGAAAACAGGTATTTGAGAATGTACCAACGGTAGCTGTATATAATATCGGTCTCAGCGATCTCCAAAGATTGGATTGAATAACAGTTCTGGTTTCAAGAACGAGCAGACGTGTTACTGCCGCCACACTACACAGGCAACGCTATTTAAATTCATGAAACTCTCACTATAAATATAGATATAAACATCGAACAGGAAAAGCAGCATTCAAGGACGACAGTCAACCACAAACACACACAGAAACAAAGAACAAATTTAAAGATGAATAAAAGGCCAAAAGACATCACAAACACTAAAGGGTTGACAATAGGGCTAACGCATTGGAACGGTCAGTTGCAAAAAATGCCGCTGGGGGTTTAAACCAAGTTCTAGGGTGGACCAAACCTCACACTTACACTACTGTCAACCCAATAAAACGGGACAGTGTAAATAAAGAAATCCCCGCAATGAACTATTCTCTAACCAAAAAGGCAGCATTAATAGACAATATAAGTAAAACACAAAGATGCTCGTGTATATATAAATACAAAAATACAATAGCCTAGAAAGACACAAAGAAGGTACTCAATAACTGACAGAATCCAGAGCAACAGGAGAATAGACCATTGAGGGCGCGACAAGACAAGACTGCAGACAAACATCAAACGTCACCGTCCTTTTGGGCTTTAAGTAGACGTCATCATAGGGTCCACAGCCTGTTCGGTCATCGCACAATTAAAGAGAAAAGCATAATGGCGATCTGTAAACGGGTCCACCACCAAGCATGCAGTGCGTTGCAAAATGATACGGTCATAATCTCTTTTGATAAAATCTATTGTATATGAATTTTATTTATTTAGAAGCAAAGTAAGGAACACCAAATATACAAGGGATTGACTTGTTTCGTGTGCACCAAAACCTCACTGTTAAAGTGCCTAACCCTAACCCTAACCCAAACAACATATTCCCAGAAATACAGATAAATAATTTCTTTAATACAGATCTTACCAGTTAAAATATATAATCAGTGTTCTACACAGTAATCTTGGCACAGTGAACATTTTGAGAATGCTTTCTTTTTTCGTGTCATCGTCACAACTGTCTTTGCTGACAACATCATCGGGCAATGTAATTCCATTAACCTTTGCACATTTCTGAATGATTTTATCGGCGTCTTCAAAACGACCTCGTGATATAAGCCATCTGGGAGATTCAGGAATTAACCTGCAGGTGCAAGTTGAGCGAACATATACAGAGGTACATCTAAGTAGACTTGAAATGCCTAGGACAAAATTCCTTCATTTAAGTATTATTTACTGGCATTATAGAATGCATTCTATTAAAACCTTATACTATTCATATGTTGTATAATGTTTATAATAAGGGTAAGACCCGAAACATATTAATTTGGCGGGATAAAAGATGGGTCAGCATTATTGATGACCGCAACTGAAACAGCAACGTAATGTGTTTGTTATAACTGGACTTAATACAATATTCAGTTGCTAGCTTTTACGTTTTAACTACTGCTTGACATACAACGACACTTTAATATATTTATATATTTATTTTATTAACCATACTGGTTTATATCGTGTAGTAATTTAAAGCATTTTGTCAAATGTTAGCTTTTAAGTTAACACTTACCAGAAATTTAGAAATAGTACGACAGATAGACACGCCATCGCTAACAGTAGAGTGTTCCAATCCCTGATGAAATAGGCCAGGAAACACAACAGGTAGAGACCAATACCCCAAAATAGCTCTATCACTATCCCTGCGATAACTCTTTTGGATGGACCTACCAACTCCACACCTGTTACATACCAATACTTATTCGATAAATTTGTGTTTATTTCCATAGCAATGTCAAACTAGTAAACAAATATTTTCTCTCTTTTTTGTGTAGGTGACAGTAATGAGAGATGTTCATGATGTCATACATGTTTGACTATGGCTGAATGTATCTGAATCAAGATATGTTGCCCTAATACAGAGTTGTGATATTCAAACTATGGATATTGAAAAAATGCTAAGTGGTCAATCCCATGTATTTACTGGTTATTGCGAGCAACATACGTTTAGTTTCAAACAGAGAATGTTTAAAGAGTAATACAGTAACACCATTGTCTAGTGAAAGGTATACACGCTCGTTCATTATTTTAGAACAATAGAAAAGGAAGAATAGCATGATGTAAATGAGAATACTGATTCGCCTTTCATTGGTTTCGACCTCCATACACGTTTCAAAATATTGCGAAAGTAACATTGTGGCAGATTGTTAAGAAAGACGATACTTATAACTATTAATTTAATTAATATTAGTGATACTCCTAAAGAAAATGTGTATTAACAATAATATATCTATAACGAAAATGGCGCTCGAATAATTCGACTAACTGAACACATTGTAAAACATCATACCGGTTAAGAAGTTTACGTAACATATACACTTAATTAAACATTATAGAAATTAAAATAACAATACAGTAGCAAATCGTTTACCTATAACAAACATTGTCATGAACAATCCCACATTAGACATTCCTACGATAAATCTGAATGTCACAAAGAGTGCATAGTTTGGAGCAAAGGCCGATCCAAACGCGCCCACGACGTGTAGAAATACGGCCAACATCATGGCGGTCTTACGACCAAAACTGAATTAATCAAGTAGTAAGATTATTACATAGAGTATCAAGGACAGCAGGCAGTACATTAGCAATAACTAATATAAAAGAAACAAACAGCTTATGAAAAAACAGGCAATACATTTGCATTTATACGAACCAGTCCGAAACAAATAAGTGGTTAGAATATAAACACATGGCTATGAAGGAAAATATGCATCAAAACAAAAAGTTTACCTGATCTTAAATAAACAAGTAATAAGGTAATAAAATGCACCGTATGAAGGAAATCAGGTTGTACATATGCATTTTTACGAACCAAGCTGAAACTATTTTAAAAAAAGAAGGCACTACATCAATTATACAAAACCAATCTGAAACAACACGGCGGTCCGATTAT
The DNA here is from genome assembly GCA_037043455.1 of Cyrtodaria siliqua. Lineage (NCBI taxonomy): Eukaryota > Metazoa > Mollusca > Bivalvia > Adapedonta > Hiatellidae > Cyrtodaria > Cyrtodaria siliqua. Next base: position 89,843 of record JAWPHD010002581.1, on the reverse strand, counting down.
AGACTAGTTGAAACAAACTGAATTCAATTGTTATATGTTATCGGCTCATCAACACATTTGCAGATATTTGGGGGAGGTGGGGGAGGTTGTGGGGGGGGGGGGGGGGATTCCGAGTGGGTAGACATTTGAGAACATTGCCATGTTCTTACTATCGAATATATTAATATGGTTCTTTAACGTGGTGGGAGGAGAGACACTAATAAAATGGACGACCAGGTTTAAGTTTCCGTCGAGGAAGTAGCCAAAGGACACACAAAATAAGTTCAATATCAAAATATCCCGTATCATAGAATAATGAACTATCAAAATATCCCGTATCATTGAATAATGAACCCTTTCTCCGATGAAAAAATATAAACGTATACATTAAACTTTAATACCCCAATTGGTACGACGTAATTTGGTATTAAATAAAGCTGCAGCTGATTTTAATGAAGTACAACAAACAAATGGCATATATAGAATTTTAGTTCTACTGATCAAAGATCAGCAGAGCTTATGCCGAAGCGCGGTGTCCGTCGTCCGTCCATCCGTCCGTAAACTATTTTTGTAGCGACTACTCCTCTGAAACTACTGAAGGGATTTTCATGAAACTCTACAGGAATATTGCCCATGGTGTCTAGTTGATCCTTGCAAATATTTACGTTGATGTGAAATCAAAGAAGGCCGCCAAATGTAAAAATAGATTTTTGAAAAACAAGTTTGTAGCAACTACTTCTTGAAAACTAAAAGTGATATTGATATGGGACTTTTTCTAAAATGATGACAGGATGTTAGTTCCTGTTGACAATTATTTTGAATCGACATTAAACATGGCCGACAGTGGCCTTCATTGTTTACATAGAGTTATATAGTAAAGGCGTGTAACGACTACTCCTCTGAAACTACTTGACATATTGTCATGACATTTCACAGGAATGCTGATCTAGCTATCAAACCCTATCAGTAGAGCTTCAAAGTATTGTATAAAAGAATTCGTATTGAGCACCTTTGCAATATTGCCTTATGTTAACGTTTCAGTATATGCTTGTAATTATAACCGACTATAATATAACTTAAAACGAAAGAGATATTCGTTGTTATTTAAAAAAACGTTTCTAACGTGTCGAGTGAGTATGGTAGATGTGTATATTTGACAGAGACACATTTTTGTTTGTTATTATATGAAGTTCTTTATTTGTGCATACCTAATAATTTGTGGAAACTAATACAATGCGTCAGAACCATTGTGTAAATAAGAGTATGATAATGGACCTATGGAAACGGCCGAGCACGACACATACGAAATATTTCAGTCTCGGTTTGATTGAGACGGTAGTGAAATTATGCTAGCTACCGCTCACGCTCTGTAGCCCCGGGTTGAGCAGAACTCAATATTCATAAAATCAATAGTACAAAATTTTAACCATCCCGAAGGTGGCATGCATATGGCGGTGGACATGGAGTTTACTACTTCCCAATGTCGTACGGCGTATGGTCCCACTATCTAATACAATTAAATGCCCCGAAGAGCGAAATAAACATAATGGAATTTAGTTGGGAGCAGCGGTTATGAAGCCTGAGTATCACAAGTAACAACCAAAAGACTAAGTTAAAAAGCAGACAACATATCCTATGATTGGTTAAACAATACCCTGAGCCTTTTATCGGCCGGAGTAGTGGAACCACCGAATCAAAAATTAAGTAAGAAAACAAAAGAAATTGAAAATGTACCACCGATAACAAGGTGTAAACTTCTTGTCGTTATTTTTATAAATACTGTTTTCATATATCGTTCTTACCTCAGTTATGTTAACGTCACCATATTTTTGTTCGTATACACATCGTAACTATTTTAGTGATACATAATTAAAAGTAGGTTTACTGATAAATTAATAATATGGGATACATTTATATTGAAATAAAACTACAGCAGACCAGTTCCATTCGACAAATATGGAACGTTTTAATCGAAGCAGACATGCATGAGTGGTTACAAAAAGAAAAGCATCTGGACTCCTTAGTTAAAACTTACATGTCGGCAATCACACCTAAACACAAGGACCCTAACATCAGCCCTGCCATCAAAATCATGTTGGCATTTGCCCGGGCGAATGTCTGCCCACATACTAGGTTCGCCTGAAAGTTACAGTAAAGTAAAAATGAAAACGTGATAAACGTCGCAACAAGTAAATATCCCGTCAGAACATATTGTATTTACATGTTGAGTAATAATACAGCAAATTAAACACCAACTGACCTCTAAACAAGCACCATCTACTTATACTGAAACCTTATGCGTGTCATTGGTCATCTTGTTTAACTTTCTTTGATTTCTAGCAATCCTTTATTCAAACTGTGTTTTCAAGTTGAGCGATGACGACTGGATAATAGCGAGATTGTGTACACTTAAACTCGATTTAAGCTGGCCAGTTCTAAAACTGGTAAGATATGTCAGCTCTTAAACCTTCTTAAATACTGATAAATTCGTTCGTATCATCTCTTAATCTCTGGAGAAAGAAAACTCAATATATATTCGCAATTCAGGATCGATTTCAATTTTCAAGAATAATTTTTTATTTCTGTTTCTTTGCAGTACAAAGGTTACAAAACACTACAAACTTTGTCAGCGATGTTTGGCTGTTTTACATGCCAGAATACGAAATTATTTCAGTGAGATACTGATATTTACTTGGATATCGTTTGTTTCCATCAACTCGTACATTTCACTCATTTTTAGTGGCGGGAACTTCTTAGATGAAGTTTATCATATGCGTTTTGAAACCGTTCCAACGCACATAAGAGAACACAGATGTATGCCTATATTTTGTTTGCAACTTTTGTTGACTGGCTCTCCTCTTTTAGACTCACTTCTACTATATTTCCCACCACGCCCCCCAGATGTCCCCTTATATTTGCCTTTCTCAACATCGTTCTTATAATAATGATAATATAGTTAAGGTATATTTACCTATATAATTTTCTAACTTTGCCAACTGACCGTTCCAAGTCGGTAACCCTGTCTTCACCACCCGTTCTGTTGTATTTTTGTCTTTGTCATTGTATAATTATTAAATATTGCTCCTTGTTTATAGTACAGTGCGGACGACCTACGATGCCATTGCGTTTGGACGCTATGGTTTCTATAGGACCTTATATATCATTTTCATGTGTATGATATATTCTCGTGAAAGGCATTAACTAATTTTATTAGAACCTTTAGCCCAACCTTTCTACAGTTATACATTGGCAATATAATGTTTAAATGAAGTAACTCATTATAGTCTAGTATTACCGAATCCACACTTGTGGATAACCGTTCTTTTCAAAAACTGCTTATTCTATTTTCATTTGTATTCATACACTATTAAACATGGAACCAGGAAAATCATTATGCTGGAAAACAAAGAAGCAAATAGTCTGGTGGGGTAACCTTGCAGAAATAGTGTTCATGAGAAGTAATATAAGGTACTATACCTCTTACGCCCCCTAGCACCTGCTTAAGCGATAGTCTATTATAAAGAAGGATATAAATATCGGACAGGGAAAGCAGCATTCAAGGACGACACTCAACCACAAAACACAAAAACAAACACGCAAACAGACAAACGAAAAGGCAAAAGTAATAAAAAATGCAAACGACATCACAAACACAAAAGGGTTGACAATAGGGCTACCGCCTTGGAACGGTCAGTGGCAAAGTAGGCCAATGGGGGTTTAAACAGGTTCTACGGTGCATCAAACCTCACACTTACCCTACTGTCAACCCATTAAAACAGGACAGTGTAAATAAAGAAATCCCCGCCATGATTAAATCTCTAACCAACAAGGCAGCATCAATAGGCTATATAAGTAAAACACAAATATGCTCGTGTAAATATAATACAAAAAAACAATAGCCTAGAAAGCCATAATGAAGGTACTCAATGACTTGGCAGAAGCCAGAGCAACAAGAGAATAAACCATTAAGGGCACGACTGGAAAGATTATAGACAAACATCAAACGCCACCGTCCCAATGGGCTTTAGGTAGGCGTCATCATAGGGTCCACAGCCTGTCCGGTCATCGTACAATTAAAGAGGAAAACAGAGTGGCGAACTGTAAAAGGGTCCACCACCAAGCATGCAGTACGTTGCAAAATGATAGGGTCATAACCTCTTTTGATAAAGTTTTTAACAAGTTTAACAAAGATAGTATGAAAATGATCATGACCAAGGATCTTACGAAGTTTATAAATCACATCACCATAGAAGTCAGGTTGTGATAGTCCTTGTCGCAGAAGAGTCCTTAAATTACTTTTATATTTGGAAAGAAGATCAGGGTTACGATAATAAAATTTTGCAAAGGTTTTACGAAGTTTATGGTAACGGTAACCCTGATTGAGTATGTTTTTAGTTATACAAAGATTACGAATATTAAAGTCCTCAACTCGAGTACAAGTTCTTGAAAAACGAATAAGTTGAGACACATACACCTCATAAGAAGTTGCTCGGGGAACATCCCCATCCAAGTGGGGGTAATTAACAATGTCCAAATTAAAATCATCTCTCTTGTCACAGATTTTGCTAATTATTTCACCATTTTCAATCGAGAGATCTAAATCAAGAAAAGAAGCGTTATTATCAGATACATTAGCTTTATTAAGCTGAAGTTCTTTAGGATAAATATTATGAGCCATAGTTGGAAAGAAAGGGTTTGTCAATGTTCAATATGTCATCCAGATACCGAGAGGTGTCATTAAAAGCTTCAATAACATCTGCCTGAGTATCTGGTGAAAGACTCCACATGAAATCCCTTTCATAGCAAAATAAAAAAAAATCTGCGACAAGTGGTGCACAGTTCGTACCCATAGGGATACCAACAATTGGTCTATAAACGGTGGTACCATACCTGACGAAAATATTATCTAATAGAAAGATGAGTGCTTCACAAACTTCATAGCAAGTCCACATAGTATAATTGTCTAAAATGCCGTTAGTGAAAAACTCTTTAATATTATTACATGCCAAAAATGTAGTATTTTCTCTAGCGAATGTTTTTTGAATAAGAGAAATTAGCTCGTCTTTAATAAGATGCTGTGGTAAGGTTGTATATAGTGTAGAGAAGTCATAAGTACTTATTGATGAAACTTGACCTTTATTGAAAAATTTATCACGAACGTCTCCTGAATTTTTTATAGACCAAAATAAATTAATCCCAGAGTTTTCATAAGTTTTATCACAATATAGTTTAACGTGATCTTTAACGGCAGTAAGACAAGAAGTTAAAAGTTTGGAGATGTTTGTTGTGGTGCAGGCACTAGAATTAGAAATAAAGCGAGCCTTATACGGATTTTTATGTAATTTAGGAATCCAATACATGGTAGGCAGTTTATTTTGCTTATCGTTTACACCAGCCTTGAAAGTAGTGCACCGAGTGATATAAATCCAAAAAAATAGGTGTTAATGTTAAAGGAACAGTAATAATCTCACTGTATTGTAGCCGGGGCGACATTTTACAGCCTCCAACATAATCTAAGCCTACATAATTGAGACGATCTGTTTGAACAGCGTAACTACTACTGCTATTGCTATTGCTACTGGTACTACCGCTACTACTACTACTACTACTACTAATAATAATAATGAATGCTACTACTACTACAACAACAACTACTACTACTACCTACTTCCTACTACTACTACTACTACTACTAATAATAATAATAATAAATGCTACTACTACTAATAATAATAATACTAATAAGAAGAAGCGCGTTTGTATTTCTACTATGCAAACAGTTAGTTGTTTTAATAAAAAAATCGTATGTGTACAAAATAATAATAAACATTACATATGTTATAAACGTTGACTGGAACACGGATTTATCATACACCCACTCGTCGCAGCTTCTGGTGGAAGTATTTACAGGAACACCAAAATCATCGTATATTGTGAAGTTTCCAGTTGTGTATACATCACAGGTCGAATACTTGTATCCAGCATTGTCGTCATGGTCTATGACCCACGGAATCGATCGGTTTAGTGTGATTTCGTGTGACTTGGCTTCTACGTTGTACGTGTCGTTCCCGAAACCAGGCACCTTGCATCTATAAACAAACTATATATAAAGTAAAATAGGAAGGCATATATAGTGACTGTGTATTTGCGTGTATTCTATAACAATGTCGAATTATTAGCGTATGGCAGTATTTAATAAAAGTAACACTATTTACCCTATGGCAGTGTATGCTATTGTTAACCATGCCTGAGGTTAACATTAAAAGTAAACTAAACGCGCTAAGAGGATGAAGACTATTTTAAGATATAATATTAAATATATCGTTGATATTCCTACTTCTGTTATTTTCCGCAAACGGTGGCAGTAATAAAACAGTGACTGTAGGTTATCGAGAAGATGGATGACAGTAACACTATTTGTGAAGTGAAAATAAACGATAAAACTCCAGTTTTATCCGGGACTCGAACCCTTTTTCTGTACATTACCGTGTTTAGTTATCTTATTCTGGCAGTTAGTTATTCCAATAAACCTGAACTCGGTTTGATTCGACTAATCTAGAAAATTGTCGACTGGATATACGGGATTGATATTAACGGGCGCAACACGACACAAACAAAACGTTTGTGATAACAAGCATGAATACAACACGAAGTCAAGCATGAATACACCACGAACTAAAATAATTGTGCATCAAATATTACTGAAACATTTGATGATTGCTGGCATGTACAAGGCGCAAACAACTGTGTCACCTGATACAAGGACGTAACAATGTTCACTTGTAAAAGTATATCTGGCACTGATCAAACATGTAGCTTGTCATGAGAATTATCTTTACAACAACATTTAAGTGTTTTAAATACTGGTCACTGTTCGACATACTTCTCAATACAACTCGGTGTACGACAGGGAGACCCTAACCATATCTTTTCATAATTTGTGTAGAAATCTTAAGTGTAACGTAAACAAATATTCCGGATATTAAAGGTATCACAATAAATGATTCAGAATATTTAATAAATCATATGCCGATGATTCATCTCTTTTCCGCAAAGACGACGAATATTCATTGAATAAGACTCTAGAAACGGTAGATCAGTTTTCGTCATGCTCCGGATTTAAGGCGAATTTTGAAAAAAAGAAAAGAAATTGTTTAGATTGGATCAGAAAGGATGCAATGAACTATTAGATACATGCAAACCTGTAAGATGGAATCAGAAGGGTTCGTTCAAAGTTCTAGGTATAGAATACAAGTTACAAAATGATAACTATACTGTTCATAATTACCTAAATAAACTTGAGAAAATAAAAAAGTTATTTAATGATTGATCGCTAAGAAACTTGTCCCTTATAGGAAAACAACAATTTTCAAAACTCTGGCCTTGCCAATTCTGATTAGTATTTCACCGTTTTGCCTGATCCCACTAGGACATGCATACGTTGATGTTTAATTTTCTTTGATCAAATAAACCTGACTATATCAAACGCAATATTATGATAAATACAATCGAAAAGGTTGGATTGAACATTCTTCATATTAATTCATTAAGTCACTCACTTAAATTAAGTTGGATTAAAACCCGTATAGACCCTGATAAGTTTGCGCCATAGAAAACTCTTACTTTGGGCAGTTATTATAAAAGTAGATGTATGAATAGCTTTTGGAAAAAAATGTGATACTGTCTTGGGCAATGATACAGGAAAATTCAAATAATTTGCGGAGGAGGTTTTATCAGAACCATTATTTTATAGCCCAAATATAAAAATCAATAATACTTCGTTCTTTTATCATGATCTATGTAAAGAGGGTATATTTTTTTAAATGATACTGCGGACGATAATTGTTCAATTTTATCTTTTGAAAATTTGTGAAAAATACAATATGCATGTCTCGTTTACCAAGTATATGGGAGTGGTCAGTGAAATCCCGGGTGATTGGAAAAGACGTATAAGGAACCAAACTAAGATCGATCACCTAATAACTAATGATGCTATTAAATTGAAAATGGCCAGAAAAAGTAAATCAGATATTTTATCCTCAGTTTTTAGTTTTTGAAGTCATTCGACAAATCACATATAGTCAAAACTTCCCAAAACAAATGGGAGAAAGATTTGGCATAGCCTTAAAGATCCAGTATTGGAATACAATATATAAACAAACATATAGTTCAGTAGACGATACCTACCTCCAATCTTTGCAATTCGAATTTTTACATAGAATTATGCTTACCAATGCAAGATTACTTAAATGTGGAATGTATAAAACCGAACAGTATACTTTTTCTAATAAATCTAAAGAAACTATTTTACATTTATGTCTGCATCTTTTCCAGAAATATTCTTATAGAGCTCTTCGGCCAACTGATGGAATAATACAATGTTTTGATAGAAGAAATCAAACCAGAGGATATCATTCTAAGCTCTCAGTGCTAAAACGGACATTGACAATATTTTATATATATAATTAGCGCTTCTCTATAAAAAGTATATTTATTCTTGCAAACTGAGAAAATGTCTTCCAATTTATTCTGTTTATATAGAACAAGGTAAACGATTTAGAAATATTGACTTGTTCTCAAAATACATATACATGTACCCTTTAAAAAAGTAATATTATTTGATGGAAGGTAATTCAGGATATGCTTTGACAAAAAATATCAAAACTATAGGTTATTTAGCAGTAATTATCTGTACGTTATATTTTATAGTCATTCCCTGTAGGATTCAAGTCCTGATGGAGCAGAGTGGTACTGTTACAAATAACACCTCTATTGTATGAGGTCGTAAACATCACTGTATTGTATGTCTTGATATTTGATATTAATAAAATGTTAAAAACAAATGAAAAACTTTTAAGTGTATCGTTTGCTAATTTCTATGGATGTGGACTCTGTTGTTAGAGATTTCCGTTGGATGAGATGTACCTTTATTTCCAATGTCTTGTCAATTTGGGCATTGAGTAGCGAAGTTATGTACTCATACAATTGATTTAATCTAAACAGCAGGCTGATCATTCCAAGTAGGTATCATTCCTAATGCGCTGATAGTTTTATTGGTACAGAGCGGACCTACTGTGCCATTGCGTTTGAGTGTTGTGGTGTGTTTTATTTATATTGTCTAATAATTCTGCCTTGTTTGTTAGAGAATACAACCTAACGGGTATACCTTTATTTAAATTATCCCGTTTACTGGGATGACAGTAGGATAAAAGTGAGGTTTGGTGCTCCCTGGAACCTGATTTACCCGCCCCCTCGCCACCCACACACACACCCGCCCTCACCCCAGCGGCCTTTAGTGCCACTGACCGTTCCAATTGTTCCTATTGTCAACCCCTTTATTTTTGTGATTTCATATCTTGCCTTTTATGTTTACTTTTGTTTGCTCACTGTCGTCTCCTGACTGTCCCACCGGTACCATTTGATCATCATCCAACACCACCTGTTCTTATTTGATAAAGATAGGTGAGTTATCTTCCGTTGAAGACAAAATTGTTATTCATAAATATTCCATCGATAATGTGATATTAGATTATTACATACTTGCAATAATAAGTTTAAAGTTGATATTTGCTAAGTTTCATTTAAAAACAAGAAACATTGAACCATAACTTAAATATTTTCTTCAAATACCGAATCTATACTAATTTGTTTTGGTCCTAGAGGATTTCAGTATCAGGCGATAATCAATCTGCGATGGGTGAACATTTTTACTATCCCCCTATCATGAATGTAATATTGATATAATATTAGTTTAGAAAACGTTGCTGTAATTAATATGATACAAAACTGTGTTTTACATCTGAAAGTGTATTGGTTAGAGATTAGATCATGGCGGGGATTTCTTTATTTACACTGTCCTGTTTTAATGGGATGACAGTAGGGTAAGTGTGGATTTGGTGCACCTTAGAACCGGTTTAAACCCCCAGTGGCCTACTTTGCCACTGACCGTTCCAAGGCGGTAGCCCTATTGTCAACCCTTTTGTGTTTGTGATGTCGTTTGCATTTATTGTTACTTTGCCTTCTTGTTTGTCTGTTTGCGTGTTTGTTTCCGTGTTTTGTGGTTGACTGTCCTCCTTGAATGCTACTTTCCCTGTCCGATCTTTTTATATTTCTTCTTACTGAAGTTTATTGTATTCTAAAGAGTTAGCCTTATAGGCATAAGAGCAGCGGCATGGGTATCGTTGGTATTGTTGGTAAGGCTTTTAAGAGACAGTGTTACCGACATGAAACAGCCAGTACGCAATATGACCCACTGGTTAGCTTAAATCAATTTTCTGTGTACACAACCTCGATATTGCCCTCTCTTCAGCGCTCAAATTGACCAGTGTAAATAAAAGTAAATCCAATCAAAAGGATAATCTTTAACAATAAAGTCAACACCCACAAAAAATAGAAAACGATACACGTATATGCTATTGTAAAGATATTTAAAAACATAAATATCTCAGGATACTTTCAGAATTGTAATTAACAGCCACAGTAGTTCCAAGAGCAAAACCAATGTAGAATACGACCAGAAAACCCGAAGGACGAAGGTTCATGCACCAACCTCCCTTTTCAGGGTTTCAGGAGGTGTAATCATGGAGTCCATGATTCCTGAATCTATTCTGGAAAGTATCAAAATCAGACCATTATGTTTCACCGTCCATATGCATTGCGTTTAAAATAATTGTCCAATACTTTCGCAAGATGACTTACCTGTGTGATGGAATGGACAGTGTGAAGACGGATGACAGCGTTTGCATACTACTAAATATTGCCGGTATGCACACCAATAAGTACAATATCTTCTGGTACTTGCCGAATTCCCCCAATAAAATGGTAATATCGTCAAACTTCATTCTGTTTCACTATATCAATAAAATTATTCTAAACAATGTAAGTGTAATACAATTAAATATTAAATGTTTGGTAACACTGTACTAACTTAAAATAAACACTACCGTAAACACTACCATTTATTCATTCACACAAAGGAGGGCAAGTTTTGAGCGCATTATTGTTTTGTCAGGTTCAACACTATTTTATTTAATTTATGACAACTCATTTAATTAGATCAGGTCAAATTCAGCAGGCGTCCTTGATACCATTTGTGATAAACGTCAAGTTTCATGTATGATCACGTAAAGAAAGATACAAATATCGGACAGGGAAAGCAGCATTAAAGGACGACAGTCAACCACAAAACACAAAAACAAACATGCAAACAGACAAACGAGAAGGCAAAAGTAATACAAAATGCAAACGACATCACAAACACAAAAGGGTTGACAAAAGGGCTACCGCCTTGGAACGGTCAATGGCAACAAAAGCCACTGGGGGAGTTAAACAGGTTCCACGGTGCTCCAAACCTCGAACTTACCCTAATGTCATCCCATTAAAACAGGAAAGTGTAAATAAAGAAATCCCCGCCATGATCTAATCTCTAACCAACAAGGCAGCATCAATAGACAATATAAGTAAAACACAAATATGCTCGTGCAAATATAATACAAAAAAAAACAATAGCCTAGAAAGCCACACTGAAGGTACTCAATGACTTGGCAGAAGCCAGAACAACAAGAAAATAAACCTTTAAGGGCACGACAAGAAAGATAATAGACAAACATCAAACGCAGCCGTCCCGTTGGGCTTTAGGTAGGCGTCATCATAGGGTCCACAGCCTGTCCGATCATTGTACAATTAAAGAGGAAAGCATAATGGTGAACTGTAAAAGGGTCCACCACCAAGCATGCAGTACGTTGCAAAATGATAGGGTCATAACCTCTTTTGATAAACTTTTTAACAAGTTTAACAAAGATAGTATGAAAATGATCATGACCAAGGATCTTACGAAGTTTATAAATCACATCACCATAGAAGTCATGTTGTGATAGTCCTTGTCGCAGAAGAGTCCTTAAATTACTTTTATATTTGGAAAGAAGATCAGGGTTACGATAATACAATTTTACAAAGGTTTTACGAAGTTTATGGTAACGGTAACCCTGATTGAGTAGCTTTTTAGTGATATAAAGATAATTAACAATGTCAAAATTAAAATCATCTTTCTTGTCATAGATTTTGCTCATTATTTTCAGTCGAGAGATCTAAATCAAAAAAGGAATCGTTATTATCAGATATAGTAGCTTTGTTAAGCTGAAGTTCTTTAGGATAAATATTATTAACCATAGTTGGAAAGAAAGGGTTGTCAATGTTCAATATGTCATCGAGATACCGAGTGGTGTCATTAAAGGCTTCAATAACATCTTTCTGAGTATCTGGTGAAAGACTCAAAATGAAATCTCTTTCATAGAAAAATAAATCAAATCTGCCACAAGTGGTGTACAGTTCGTACCCATAGGGATACCTTCGAAACAGTGGTACCATACCTGACGAAAGTATTATCTAATAGGAAGATGAGTGCTTCACAAACTTCATAGCAAGTCCACATAGTAAATTGTTTAAACTGCCGTTAGTGAAAAACGCTTTAATATTATAACAGGCCTAAAATGTAGTATTTTTTCTAGCGAACGTTGTTTTGAATAAGAAAAAATAGTTTGACTTTGATAAAATGTGGTGGTAAAGATGTATATAGTGTAGAGAAATCATAAGTGCTTGTAGATAAAGCATGACTTTTATTTAATTTTTATCAAGAACGTCTCCTGAATATTGTATAGACCAAAACAAATTAATCCCAGAGTTTTCATAAATGTTATAAGACTTGCTCATACTATATACAACATTACCAAGCGAACTTGTGCTCGGCCGTTTCCAAAGGTCCATTATCATACTCTTTTTTGTCAACGGCATATTTGTTGTTATTGTTCAAAATATACTTGCTAGAGAACAAATTACATTTTTGGTCAGTTAAACAATTTAAATAAATACTGAAAAATGGATCCCTTGAAAGCAACAAACACAAACAAGAGATACAAATAGCAGACACGGTTTTATTGAATCTGTTCATGAGAGGTAATGTAAAGTGAGTGCCTCTCACGCCACCTAGCCCCGGCTTAAGCGATGTTCTACTTTAAAGCCACAACTATAATATTGGTCAAAAGACCAGTAAGTATTAACACTACTGATTTTTAGTCTGGACAACTTTTTACGGCCGCCACGCAGCATTAAACAAACGCTAGTGCGAATGATATGATAAACCCTGTTTTTCTGACGATGATTTAGACTGTGACACATTGTGTACTTGCCAGAACATGTGTGAAGCGCTTATTCGTATTAAATAACCGTTGCGTTAGGTATGAAATGTTTAAAGACAAATAGTTGGTATGTCAATGGGTACGACCTGCGCTTCTCTTGTCGTAGATTTCATTTTGTATTTGAGATTGCTATGACGGAGATGTCATGTTGAGTTTTTCACCTTATAGGCATTGGCAAAGTAGATATAAACGTCGACCAGTCCTGAAATGTAGCATTCAAAGACAACAGTCGAACAAAAGCACGCATATAAATAAATAAAAGGCAAATATGACATCACAAACATACAAGGATTGGCAATAGGGCTACTATCATGGATTGGTCAATGACAAAATGGACCACTGGGAGTTTAAACCAGGTTATAAGGTCACCAATTCCTTGTTATGGGTAATACTATCTATCCTAAAGAGCCTTCATCTCAACAAAGCTAATACTACTGACAGTGTAGCTTCTTGATATTTGAGAATGGATATTGTAAAGATATATAAAAACATAAATATTGCTCTTATCATAAGATCAATTTATGATAAGAGGAATATTTTCAATCTTGACATATTTCCACTTTGTTCCGCTATTTGTTTCAGAGCTTGTAGTTGAGTTGAGGACTTGAGCATTCGTAAACTTGGTATCACTTGCTGACTGATATAAAGGAAAACAAAAGCTATCCACAGCAACACAAATATACTTTGTGTCTTTATTGACATACTCTCAATTGTTACTCTGTGTATCTGGGTAAGCCTTCATCACTTAGCTTAGTCACATCGAAGTCTATTTTCAAAACTTAATGAAACGGAGACTCCTGGCATCAACACTATGTTAATACTTCACCAAACAATACTTTATGGCACAGAGTCGCTGTGGCACTGCATCTCTGGTATGTTAAATCTCATATTTGTAGGCCTGAAGTATGACAAGTTTTGTCTCCTCGTCCGTCCTACTGTCCGTCCGTTTGTCTATGTTTTGACGTTTTGGTTAAAAAAGAGTACGACACATAAGAAATATTGCATTCTCGGTTAAGTCTTTGGTTAAAGTTTTGTTTTTCCTCATTTTTCTAAAACGAACTATCTGAAAGCTTCGAAACTTGACACACATATTTATTATCAGTACACAATTGTATTTGTCAAGAACCAGAACTGTGTCATGTTTTTTGCCTGAATTAAGCCCCCGCACAATTTACTTAGATTTTTCTTTAAAATGAATTTGCAATCCTGCGTTTGCACCACTGTTGGTGCTTCTCTTGTTACACTTACAATTGAAGACCAACTACGAGAATGCTCAACGTTCTACCGGGAGTGTAGATGCATGGATTATCATAGAAATATCAGAAAGATACTGCCTTTCAAGCGATCGGGTCTATACTAACCTCCAAGTTGTAGAATTACATATATCCCATATCAGAATTATATATATATAGACGATCATACATGAGTACTCATTCATTATAGAATTTTTTTAAACTAAGTGGCAAAATGATAAAATGCGAGGTTCTTGCCGAACACGATATCAGCTTTGCTAACGAGTTTAATAAATTCAATAATGAATGAGAACGAATGTTAGATTCTATTTATCACATAACTAAAATATAGACTTTAATTGCATTTTGCCTGTCGCTTTAACACGCGAAATCGTCATAAACCGTGGGCATTGGATTATAGTCATTATCGATTTTTTTTGGACAGCGCATACTAGGCTTTTTTTGCATACTTATATAACTAGTGGCATATCGAAAATATAGAATGGTGTTATTCCACTCTCACACCGGAAGTTATGTGATAAATCTTTTAATTCCGACCCCAAGTTGTTTTATAAATTGATATATTATATTCAAACATCCTGCCCTACACTAGGCCATTACACAATACTTAATCAATATAAATAATGCAACACACGAAGTGTAGTTTGTTACAATTGATATTATAGTTATAACAGCATATGTCTAATCTGTCATCAATGCCTAACGTTTCTGAACAAGATTGTCAATGCTTCACAGAAAAGATGTATTACCAACATTATTTTCAGAAACTAAGACTTAATTTCCAAAGTCAGACTTCAAAACCAGTCTCTGGATCATAGATGCTAATAATATATTTGACCTCCCTGAACCAGATAGTCGCTGCTTTAACAGGTAAGTTCTAAACACAAGCCTACACTGAATCTGAGATCGCAATTTAAGTAATAAATCAAACGACTGAAGGTGCTAATGTGGATGCTCGTACTGTATTAACTGTTAATTTGTTTTCGATATATAATGGATATCTGAGTAAGATATAGTAGACCACAACATTGTAGGTGATTAAAAACTGTACTGCTCTATTGTATTGATGTTGAGATCACAAGAAATCATACAGCCAGTCTATTAATCTGTTATGTATACTGGTATGCTTCTACTCTCACATGTACCGACACATTATTGTGTTTGCCTGTACCACTAGAATAGTATCAATAACTCGTTAGCTGCAAAACAACAGCAACAACAATCAGACATGCCCTTTTTTCATTCCACCAAAGATTATATTTATATTAAATGTGTTACTGTTAGCTTTAAAAAATCGCAACATTAGGAAACGTCAGATCAACAGTTACTTAGTTAAGACTTTATCTGCATTTGCTTAGTACTGGTTCTACCCGGGAAGACACATCGATGTAAAACAAATAAGTTTAAATTAAACTAATAGTTACTCCAATAGACCCTCTTATGTTAACAAAGAACGCTGTATATCAAAGTTACTTAGATATGTCAACTAATGACAAACAAAAGGCTATCTCCATGTTGTTTAATATGTCAATCGTATATTGCGAAGCTAGTATATTAAAATAAAAGAGTTTACAATCAAACACGTTTATTCTGAGGACTGGTAGATTAGAATCAACAATAGTAATAAAACAAAGGTAAGATAAATTGATAATCATGTAGTTTCAATTGTTGTAAATATAAAAAAGTGTGCATGTATAATTTCAGCTGATTATACATATACAGGTCATCACATTGACCTTATGTAGTACAATGATATTGCATTTTCATAAATAATTAAAACGTTTAAAATAATGTTCCCAGTGATGACCCTGTTATGGTAAAAACATGAAGGTAGATCGAAATCGAGTTGAACCTTAACATGGTCCAAAGGTTAACATAGTATTTACGTAAACAATGCAGTTCAACATGGATTCAGAATGGTCGCTAAAAAATCAGCCTTTAATTATATATATATATATATAAGTAAATATAAAATTCGAACAGACATGCAGTTTTCAGGGATCAGTCAACCCAAAACAAAACTCGGCACATACGATAGTAACTCAAACTCACACTATCAATGTATACCTATACCCAAGTATAGGTAGATATTGAACTTTTTGGAAATTTTACGATTAGCATTTTTTTGTAAATCAGATGTAATTGTTGCTGGGATATTACTTGATTTAATTTTAATAAGTATCACAGCTATTATGAGAAAAATGCAATCAATATGTTATATCAGATTGTGTATATTTCGATATCTCAGCTATAGTCTTAAACCTATCTTTTTCTAAAGTCTGAGAGTTTTTGGAGATAAAAGTGAATATTGTGATGAATATAATACTAATAAGATCACCGTTTGCTAAGGCTATTATTTTTTTCTTGTTTTTTTTCTCGTTTTACCGATTTATTTTTATTTCAGAAAACTTATAGGGTAGGAGGAGGATAGACAAAAGAGAATATTCATTTAGTCTATCATATCTAGCTTTCAGTGGTATATGATTCGACATTTTCTCGACGGAGACATTTATTTGTTTGGAAGCACAACATTTTTTTTAATTCTTGCCAATATTTAAGGTAGGCAGCAGGGTCGGTAATTCAAAGAATAAAAACAGTCTGGCCTAATATAAAATATATGAGGTAAGGGCTGGTGTTACTAAGTGGACTTCTATTACTCTCCACTTTAACAAAATATTACGTATTAACCCTTAACCCGCTACATATGTATACTGGACTGTTCTTTCTTTGAATTAAGGCCATTCCATTCATGTAAAAAATACTTGATTTGGGGAAATGACTGATCAGCAAACGGACATTGTAAACCTGATCATCCCTATTGGTTTATAATTGACGCAAAGGCTATTGGAATCGTTCTTAGCGGGTTAATGGTTTAATACTGAAAACAAGAATTTTTTTACTTATATTAAGTACATTACTGAAGTATATACATTTGCCAAAGTCTTAATAATCAGCAGTACTAAGTAAAATATGAAGTAACGGAAAGCCTTAATTAGTAAAGTATTAAATTACAAAATAGTACAAATCATCGCATGGTCACGCGGTCTGACGCGAGACATGACCAGGATTGTCACTTGTACCACGACTGGCCAGATATCTCAGTAAGTCTACTAATGGCGGAGATGATTATTACACTTAAAGAAACTAAGGGAACAGATGATAAGCACCCAGTTAGAACCATGTTCACATTTAGAGAAATACGTCGCATGAGAGTGAAATAAAGTTGCTGCAACACTGTATTTGTTATAGTTATATCTTACGTGGCGACTGTGGAGGTGAGACTTTTCTGAGGTGGAATTGTCCACTTTGAAAGCTTTCTGTATATTTAAGAAGAGGGTGTAAAGACATTTACGGGGAGGCATAAAGCAACAGTTTTTCAATAGTGTTGGAAGGTGTAACACATGTTTTCGCTGTCAGCGGGGTATGGGTTTCAATATATTTATGCTACCTTTCCGTTTGGTAGGTTGTGAAAAGGCAGAACTTTGGAGGAAGGTCAACACCATCTGTCCTAGTAGAAAGGAGAGGACTGAGATTGGCGCTTTTAAGTAAGGCCCAGTTTAATGGGAACCTGGTAAGTATGAATACTTTCATTGGGGGGCGTGAATTACTTGATGCATTTTCTAGTTGAATATTTTGTCATGGAAGTATTCCGAGTAGGGAAGGGAGGAGCGGTTCACAACTGTCTATTAAGAAAATACTCACTCTGTTGGATATGATTGAAGGATGTGGGTACTGGATACATAGGCGTTTTTAGAAAGAAGTTTCCTGGTGGATAGACTTTGGACTGAACTATTTTTTCGAGGGATTGTATTTGCGCTAGCCCATTTTCATATCAGCAACAAAAAACAGGGTCAATGATATAATATATACAATTTGATTGGATGCAGACTTTAACCCGGTTTAACACCTAGCGGCATTTTTGCCCTGAACGTTCCAAAACAGTGACCATATTGTCAACCCTTTATGTTTGTGCTATCGCATAATCTTTCTTCCTTGTTATTGTCGTTTGTTTTGTATTTATAATTATAATTCTGTAACTTCTCAAAGTATCTTCATAAATCTTCATGTATCAACCTAGTGGTGTTCTGGTTCTCTTTGATAGAAAAAACTTAGCTATCAAAATAGCTGGCGTTTATATATGAAGAATATTAAATAAATTTGAAAAACAACAACACACTTTTGTTTCCGGAACCCAATTCTCAAATTGCTCGAATATATTCAAGAATATTGCAACGAATATCAAGGTTATTGTGTGGGCGTCCGTGGCCGAGTGGCTAGGGTCTCTGACTTTAAGTCACTTGCCCCTCAACGCTGTGGGTTCGATCGTCATATGACCGTAACTGTTTGTGCGATTATAAAACCAATTCAGTTCAATTCAAGGTTACTGTCTTGAGGTTCATTTTGTCAAACTTTTGATATAGTTTTGGCATTTACATGAAAACAAATTTATGCATTTTTCAGAGTTGTGTTTATGGACCACACTTTCTAAACCACTTATGATATATTATATTGAGTTCGTGGACTTGTTGTATTCATATCATACTTAGTGTGTTGTTTGTTTAGTGCAGTGTGGCGGCCGTAAAAAGTCACCACGACTACAAATCAGTAATGTTATTACTTATTGGATATTTGAGATCCTCAAGCCCACTCTGTGTGGCTTATAGAATATCCCTTAAGCCGGTGCTAGCAGGCGTGAGAGGTCTTGACTTAACATTACCCCTCATGAACAGATTCGATAAACCGAGTCTGCTACTTTTATCTCTTGTTTGTATTTGTTGCTACCCTTTTCAGTATTAATTGTTATAACTTTTGATATATAAAACTTTCTTACTTCAATATCATGAAATAACACTGTGAGGAGTAACACCGGAATATAATAGAGGCGTTCCCACTGCGATTATGAAATGCCACTGGGAAATGATTAACCAACGGAGTGCGCGTCGGACACACAAGAATAAGTACTACAGACAAATGCATCCCCACTGGGATGATGACATTCACTGTGATAACCAATCCCCACTGAGATACATTGGCATTTTCAGTACAACAATTAAAATGGTCTGTTCGTTTTGTCAGAAGAAATTGTCTAGTTCTTACATAATTATATATAGCGTTTGATAATGACATACTATATATAATTTCCCACGTCAGCAAGTGTTAGAGTTATAAAAAGACACCTTATACAGTTTTTAAGGATACATACCACGGATTTATATATTTCTTTCATAACTAAAATTTAGAAATATTGTTCTTAAAAATTACACATTTTTTTGTTGATTTAAATTTACCCGGTCTATATGCTTCCATATATTCAAATGCATCTTGTGTAGTGTAGATTTTCTTTCTTTATTGTTGTTTATTCTAGGATGTATACTGAACAAAATGCTTAATTACTCACCTTTGTATCCGAACTAATTTTCTTATTTGAAACATATTTTAGAATAGTTGTGTCATAAGTATTTTGTGTTGACCCATAGTTTGTAAAATATATAGTTTTTGTTTAAATTGTTACATTTTTTAAGAGTTACCCTCCCTTTATATGAAAACATGAAATGTACGGGTAAAACACATTAAATGTGCTGGTAAAACACATAACTTGAATCGATGTCTGCTCAAATTATTCGCAGATTCTCCGTCTAAAATGAAGCATAAAACATGGATAATCCTAAATTACGTCCCTTTTAATTGAATATCGTTTGGAATTCAAATAACTGTAATTTAACGTTACTATTAAATATTTCGAAAATTTCTTTTGAAAACGCATTTGTAGTGGTAATGCTAGTAAAACATGATGTCAAATTAATTTTAACAGGCATATTTTAGAATTAGGAACATCGAAAGCTGCACTAATTCAAAGTACTTAACACACACATATACACCCAGTTATATGTGTTACAACTTATTTATAAGAAAACTCATTGACTTTAAAACCTTAAAAGCCGGTTTAACCGTATTCCAAATCAAGCGCGAAATACGTAAAACAATGAGAATAGTATTGACATCAGGTGGGTACTTAGGAATTTTGACTAATATATGCAAATAAAGAAACTGCTAGTTTGTAAGTAAATTATTCAGGCCATTTTTTTCTAAGTTATTGCATATATTGGGCATAATTGTTCTGAGTTTTAACACAAACTTATCACAGTTGGTAATAATTAAACGTGTATAAGATCACCGTGTGTCATTAAAGTGTAAAGCATATTCAGTAGTTTGATTTAATACACCTCAAATCAGGGTACTCAGAATAAACCAAAAACATTTTTATCCCATAATACATTGCGCCGTAAATACTTTTTACATATATCAAATGTCTCAAATATTTAAATATTCAAATACCCATACCTTTATTTTGAATTTGAACACTTCCTGATTGAATTAGATTAAATGTATAGTTAAGAAATAATAAATACTTACCTGTATTTTATCTGTGAATAAAACAGTTCGGATGCGTAGTAATTAAATCACGAATGCAAGTAATAGCGTACCATATCTTCAATGTTCAGGAGATTCACAGTAATTCCAATAACTTCGTAACTACATGAGCTATTAGATGACAAAAATGGTCCTATAGAAACCACAGCAATCTAACGCAATGGGTAGGTCCGCACTTCACCACAAACCAAAATAAATTAGTACGTTTCAAAAGCCAATAAAAAGGACGTTACAAAACATACAGAGTGGTGAAGACAGGGTTACCGACTTGAAAAGTTCAGAAGGCAATAAGAGCAACAATAAGTATGTTTATATCATCGCTAGACTAAGCTGTTGTGTAAGTAATTAAAGGTTTTATGATCACAGTATGGTATCTGCCATGCGTTTGTATCTTTTACATGTGCAATTGTACGAGAGGTGTTCGACTTATAATTGAACACTTTCATTGTGTAACTGAATCAACTGTCTTGAAATTCTCGCCGAATATGTTGATTTAAATGTCAAGTCTAATGATTCCTTCGATATGAAACATTATGTCATGCATTATTATGTGCTTCCTGATGTTGCTGCATCCGTAGTTTTGAAAAAGTGTAGAGAATGACATTTTCGTCTATTATAAAAATAACTGCAATACACATTTTAAGACAAAAGTTTTTAAAATGCCGTTTAAGGTTATAGTATTCTGATATATCCATTTCATCGAAAATTAACATAAATTCAACTATGAAAATAATTAAATTTACAAAAGCTTATAGTTCGAAACATCAACTGCAGGCATTTTTGTGATTTCCTCCGCTATAAAAAAAAAACTTTCTTAAGTTTCTTAAAAGAAAAGATAGAAAAAATATATAACTTAAAATTTAGAGGCAAAACACACACATTTGCAAATAATGATAAAAATAATATAATTTTTTACCAAAGATATCTTTATAAGGTATATGATATACATCAACAATAACTGTTCATTTTTTTATATCACAAAATATGATTAAAATAGTTATTTTGGTTAATTTATAAAATTATCAGTAACATACGAGCAAACTGACCTATTATCTGTCAATTTCTTAATATTGCGGTAAAAAGTCGAAATTTTAATTCAACATCTATACTTTTGTCTTAAAATAAAACATACGATCATATCTAAATTATAAACACAGTTTTAAACAATTATGATATCATTTAGTGGAATTATTTGGTTGAAGGTAAAACTCCACGGCAACAGAAACATATAGGTTTAAAATTGGGAAATAGTGTACACCTAATTCAAAATGTAATTTAAAACGAACAGCGTGAAATTGGAGAATATTTTTGAATGCATACGTTCTGAATGACAGTTTCATATTATTAAATCACGCATATTTTATGGTAATCACTTCCGTTAAAAAATAACATCTGAAACAAAAGCATTAAAGTATAAGTTGAACATCTCTCGTAGTGTCCTGCCCATATGTCCTAAATTGCATGAGATAATGAGATAGAAATATATATTCCCGTTTATCAATAACTGGCCATGCAATTGACACGAACCAAATTCTGACGTGATGCTTTATGTGTATTTATCCTCAATGGTTTAATATAGATATAAAAAGCGAACAGGAAGAGCAGCATTCAAGGAAGACGGTCAACCACAAACACACACAGAAACAAAGAACAAATTTAAAGATGAATAAAATGCCAAATAAAACATCACAAACACAAAAATTCTGACAATAGGGCTATCGCCCTGGGACGGTCAGCGGCAAAAAAGGCCGCTGGGGTGGGGGGGGGGGGGGGGGGTTCAAACCAGGTTCTAGGGTGCACCAAAACTCACACTTACCCTACCGTCAACGCAATAAAACGGCACAGTGTAAACAAATAAATCCCCGCCATGAACTATTCTAGTGTTTTAGTTTATTTTTTAAGTCTAGTACCAATTGTGGCGTCGCATGATTAGTTTCAATGTGACCTGTCAATGTCATGTAATTTTAATGTATTAGACACATTACAACTAATCCGCTGGCTTAGTTTGTACCAACACACATTACATTTTATTATAATTATCCCAAAGATGTGTGTATACTAGGATTTGAATGGTAACACTGTCTCTTTGATGACATTTATTTTGACTGATATAGATTTGCAACCACGCCTTTAGATGCTGCACAAATTGACCTACACTATCGCCGTATGACCACACGTACACAACGCATTTTAAATATTGCAAATATTTAATAAGAATGCAATAAAAAATCCAGTAACCGTAGACTACCTCCTGGCAGTTTAATAATTAAACCAGGTTCTAGGGTGCACCAAAACTCACACTTACCCTACCGTCAACGCAATAAAACGGCACAGTGTAAACAAATAAATCCCCGCCATGAACTATTCTAGTGTTTTAGTTTATTTTTTAAGTCTAGTACCAATTGTGGCGTCGCATGATTAGTTTCAATGTGACCTGTCAATGTCATGTAATTTTAATGTATTAGACACATTACAACTAATCCGCTGGCTTAGTTTGTACCAACACACATTACATTTTATTATAATTATCCCAAAGATGTGTGTATACTAGGATTTGAATGGTAACACTGTCTCTTTGATGACATTTATTTTGACTGATATAGATTTGCAACCACGCCTTTAGATGCTGCACAAATTGACCTACACTATCGCCGTATGACCACACGTACACAACGCATTTTAAATATTGCAAATATTTAATAAGAATGCAATAAAAAATCCAGTAACCGTAGACTACCTCCTGGCAGTTTAATAATTATATATTTGCTGAGATATGTTATCAATATTTTCTAATTATCTTTCTCTAAACAATCCTATTTATCCTTTGATTAAGAATAGTGTAAGTAACCCAGAAATATGTCCCGATCATTTCTTCTTTTATTGCTGATAACTAAATCCTTATCAACAACAACAACAGCAACACAAAAAAGCAAACAAATGTATTCATTCAGTTTGATATATATTACATGAATACATGACGTTATATATATGTATATATATATATATATGTTACAATTGGTTTGGCTTAAATATGCATGGAAATACGTATGCATATACAACGTTTTATATTCAGCATTGCAAACATACCCAAATACAATGATTTATACTTTACAGTGGGAAGTTACAATTTTAATATTCCAGCTACTTCATTACATACATTCGTAATTTCTTAACCTAATAATACAATAAGTATGCAACAAATAAGTGATTATACTAATGATTCTGGTCAACATTAAAATAATCATAAATTCAAACAAAAAAACCCACATTATACATGTTATATAGATACATAATTCATTAAATCATTTAAATAAATGTTATATATTCACATACATTTACGTATTTGTTATTGTATTTATTATCTATTAACATTGACGTATATGTTGTGTATACATTATGAAATCGGTTGTTGATTTGATGTATGCTTTAAGATATAAGTTAATTCCGTTCAAAAGAGAGAGAACATAATAATTGTACACATCGTATTTTCATGAGATATTTCGCCATCATCAAATTTCGAATACTGAATTATGTTCTAAATTTTACAAAAATGATGAAAATAATCCAATAGAAACCACAGCACACAATGACACAGTATATGTCTTCTCAACCCCAAAGATTAAAACGTAGTCAACAACAGTTATACTGCAACCAATCCGAGTTTTCTTCTATTGTCAATGTAAATATACGCTATTGCTGATTGATAAAAATGAACGTATGGCTGTACAATTTGGAAGTATTTTGTATGTGATGTTAAGATAAATAAGTACAGCTTGCATTTTCAAAGGAGAAAATAAGGTTTCTACTTAGCAAAATTTAGAACCCAGAATTTCAGTTGTCATTGAAAATCAACAAAATGAATTCCGCACATTATGTGGTCCCATCTTAATTCAATTAAGCGATGGGAAAGCTTATATTAGCAGGATTTTATAACTGATATTTCGACAATAAAGCATGTTTAATAACATTTTTGACTGAACAAAATGCGACAACCTGTTTAATATTACCTATTAATTGTTTTCATTTTACAATATGCAAACGTTTTAAACCGAAATTAAGTTTTATTATTTCATACCCCAGCCAACTCCGTTTTCGTTTGTTGGAGAAAATTGTGGATAGGGTATGCAAGTTAATACACGTAAATGGGATTTACATAGATTTCATTCCGTTGAGTTTTCGTTGAAAAATAAAGCTTTTAGTTCTGCTGGTTATGACAGACTAACATTGTTGCACATTTATTCATTACATGATTGTTTTTCTTTAAATCAACAAAAAAGTAAAAACACATGTGTAGTACGTTTTTATCAGCCAATTAATCTGTCAATATTTACAATTGTTTTGTTAGGTATAATAAAAATAAGTATAAAAGTCGAGCAGAAACTGCAGCTTTCACAGAACACAGTAAACCCAAAAGGACAAACATGAATGGCAATGTTAACAAAGAATAAAGGCATATGACGTCACAAACACAAAAAGGGTTGACAATAGGACTACCGCCTTGGAACGGCCAGTGGCAAAAAAGGTAGCTAGGGGTTTAAACCAGGTTCTGGGGTGCACCAAACCTCACACTTACCCTACTGTCATCCCAATAAAACGGGACAGTGTAAATAAAGACATCCCCGTCATGAACTATACTCTAACCAACAAGGCAGCATTAATAGGCAATATAAGTAAAACATAAAGATGCTCAGGTATATATAAATACAAAAATCAATAGCCTAGAAACGCACAAAGAAGGTTCTCAATGATTTGACAGAAGAGCGGACAGCTGTGGACCCTATGATGACGTCTACATTAAGCTCAAAAGGACGGTGACGTTTGATGTGTGTCTGCAATCATGTCTTGTCGTGCCCTCATTGATTTATTCTCTTGTTGCTAAAGTTGACAGTTTGGTTTTCGAAGTTATATTCCTTTACGGTATCAGTTATTTTGTAGTTAAATACGGCATTAGAACAAATATTGGGTTTAATTTAATTTTCACAATAACTTCTGCTTTTAAAATGTATTTTGTTGAAAAAAGCAAGATTGTCTTTGCCCCTTTAATTTGTTTTCCCATCGGAATTTATTCGTACACTCTAATGTATATGGTTTGAAAGGAGTTTAGCAAATTATATATGTTTTTGATAGATGTGTCGATCGTCTTTGTCAATGAGACAATAATAAACCTATAATATATACTTAATCTATAATTTTAAACATATACATTGTTGCTTTGATAATCAGATTAGTAAAGATCAATCACCGT
The DNA here is from genome assembly GCA_037043455.1 of Cyrtodaria siliqua. Taxonomy (NCBI): domain Eukaryota; kingdom Metazoa; phylum Mollusca; class Bivalvia; order Adapedonta; family Hiatellidae; genus Cyrtodaria; species Cyrtodaria siliqua. The sequence goes on along the minus strand of JAWPHD010002581.1, from coordinate 63,741 downwards.
TTTTGTTTTACTTTAACTGTATGCATCACCATCTATCAGTCGTATCAGGACTCTAAACCTCGGTTGTTTAAACCAGACCGCGGTCACAAAACGCGGCTTTAAAAATGTTCAGAATTATATTCATGCAAACAGGCTCTTTAGCTGCGCTTGACGAAGTGCCATCCGTATCTTTAGTTGTAATTAAAATTAATATATTATATAGATGGATAGATATGTTTATTGATTTAAACTTTAACAGTTTCTCATCATTACATACATAATTTGTAATACATAATTATAGTCAGATGACAGATTACTGATATTTCTATACACTAACTTGTAGATCAACTGTCAATGCATATAATCTGTAATTAATCATATATCATATCAATCACACATTTTAATCAATAATCAAAGGATATTAAAAATATATATATAAAAAATAACAATTTATATGAGAATGTACTTGAATATGTTTTAAGAAATAATATTTGGAATAGAACATCTGACAGTAAACGCCTCTAACAAATATTTAAGTCTTTCCTCTTTAAAGATTTAATCATATTTAGCCTTTGTATGTAATATTTTCTGATATATTTCTTTTTATGTCATTATAAGCTGCAAATTAAAACATATTCGACAAACTCGTTCATTTCTTTCAATCCTATGGCTTGCATAACGACCTGTCTCAATTCTTAAGTTATGTTAAGATAAACGTAATTTAGTAAAAACAATTCGTACTCTTTTAGTACATTAGATATTTAGATAAGTTTCATATCCAAAATCATCTTTTGCATGTTTATAAAAACTTAAATGTTAATACTTTTTCTTTTTTTCTTGTAGATCAATGTTCCATTTTTGAATTAAGCAATCCACCAACCCCTGTTTAAAGCTAGATAAAAACTGTTGATGGTTCACCCTTAAAGGATCATAGCATATATGCATGTACATGTTGAAGCATTCTATACTGAATAAAGTTCTAAAATTGTAATATTACCATCAGTCAACATACAATATGGTTTGTTGGGTATGAAACGTTTTTGACAATTACAAGTATTACTTGTTTTTTAACAATAGACTGAATTGTAATTATGTTCTTGTTAGGTTGTCAACTCCTCCGGGTAAATAAGGACTACTAGACATGGTCTCCATTTGTGAAATAAGTAACACAAAATTATATGGTTTGCATTCTTCATACTTCTGTTATTGGTCGTCTTAATATATAACACATATATGGATGACAAAATATAACAGTCTAGGAATTAATGCTAAATGTATTGACTAATATACGTTCTCCACTGTTAGATAAAATTAATTAAATATTGAACATTAGGGATTTTAAAACTACTGAAACATTGATGTATGTCTGACAAAACACTGTATTATATTAAATAAATGTATTTAATGTGAAAGGTTTCTGGATATAACAACATCGACTTTCTTTGAAACTCTCTCAAAATATGTAAGAGATGCCATAGTTATTACGGTAGTAAATGGCATGAAATCTTTCAGAAAATGTTAGATCTTAAAGTTGAACTAAACAATTCACCTCTTGCGAACTTTTAGAATCATCAACTTATATATGCGTGCTAACTAACAATGTCTGGAATTCTGTCATTGGCTTTTTTCTGTGAAGGTCAAGGTTTGAACATCATACGTATATATGCATTTAAAAAAGATTAATATTGTACCCGGAAATGTCATAACACGTCTAATTACTTTTGTTTTACCGTGACTTAGGCTAATGGCCATTTTACGTCGTGGGTTCATAACCTTTATTAATGATATGCGACATTTAAAAGTGGGTTTAACAGTCGAACAGGAAATGTAGATTTAAGAGAACACAGCTAACCAAAAACACGCATTACAACAAACAACAATTGCAGTTTTATTAAGAAGCACGGCATGGGTTGAAATGATCAGTGGCAAACATGCCGTTGGGGTTTTAAACCAGGTTCTAGGGTGGATCATACCTCACCCTTACCCTATTGTTATCCCAATAGGACGGGACAATGTAAATAAAGTAGATGAAATCGCAAATGTTCAATAAGTGGAAGGGGACGGATGTACACTTTAATAGACAAACAAACAAAACAAATGAAACAACGCTTTTCCCACCAGTTTTGCACAAACATATTTAAAAAGTTTCAAATATACAAAGAAAAGCGACACGGTTTGGGATTAAGCAAAACAAAATGCGTACTAAAATTGCAAACTTTAACGCATTTATAATTTTGCTTACTTACCTAAATATTATTGTGACCCAGATCTACCCTTGGCCTTGCGATATGAAACTAAAAAGCAAGAAATGAAGTTAAATTATTTATGTACATGTATATACATGCATAGACTAAATCATTTTCAGCCATAACGAACTATACAACCCGTCATCGTCTTTATCGACTTTTATATCCACTTTTAATCGGCGACGGGTAATATGCTATTTGAAAGAAAGCTATAGAGCTACTGCCTCGATATTGTCAGTGACACACGTTTATTTGGGAGCCTCTAAAACACTGCTTTGTATGCGTAATATCCCCATGCAGTCAGTTATATCCCTCCTTACAGCATATTGAAATACAAACATGGTAATAATACTGTCCAAAATAGATCACTGAGCCTTCTTAAAGAAACTAACCCGCCAAAGAACGACACAATAACATTAAAAAGACGTTTATCAAAACTCTATCCAGATGTTCAGGTCACATAATAATGCTTATGTGCCGATTAAAAGTATAGTTTATTCACGAGTTCGTAAAATATCCGTGAATGCATATGCATGAAATGAATTATGAGTTGGTAAGACTTAATTCGACGCGGCAGATTTGGGGTTTGACTTTGCTGGTTAAAGCCGTTTATACTGTGTCTTAAGAGTTTGGATTCTCAAAATATTCAAGTTTTATATATATATATATATATATATACCTCGTCATCAGTAGGTTGAGCAAAGGTTTATATCTGTTTTCAATTTGGCCTGTTGATGGCGGGACAGCTACTTTAAGAGTCGCCTTTTTAAACTATGTTATATTACACATGTGCGAGAATCAAAACACATTTTAACTATATTATGAATCACAATCAGACTAACCTGTTTGTCCGGTAGCTCATTTCCAAGCTTTGATTTCCATGTTTAATGTTTCGAGGTTTCTAATTCTGAAGTAGAAAGTTGTTTTAATATAGTGCTTTGCTCTTTAAAAAGTAACAAATAATCCAGCAGGATACAGATATCATACGAGTAAAAAGTAGTTCGTGTCAATAATAGTACTATGAAAGCTACCATACAAGTCCGTATAATGTTATGTGGCAGTTCGTTTATTTATCTTCGTTATAAGGTTTTGTAAAAAAGAACAGAAACTTAGAAAAAACCTAAAGAATCAGGAAACTATGAGTTTTCCAAATTGGCCAATATACACAGTATCAGACTTTTAAATTAATGTCAAATAGAACTTGAGATTGTGTTTGTCTTGCCTTTGCCAAGTCAAAAAGCGTATATCTAAAATGTATATATTAAATTAACATTGTACTGTGACCAGATTCAATATCATGTTTAACTTCAATATGACGTTTAACTGTTAACCAAATGAGAGTCTAGTCTGTTCTAAGGGATACATACAACACTGTTCCAACAAATTTGCTATTGTAGGTATTGAACTATAGTTTACAGAGACATAATGTTTCCTATGAACTTGATTTCGACCAGCTCATGACAACATCAATATGAGTCCTACACATTCAAACGGGATTATGAACACCGTGGCATTATATTAAGTACTACATACTTGATATATGAAGAAGAACACAGTTTAAAGGTGACGACAACCACCAATGCGACTTAACCATTACCCACTTACATTATAACTAAATGGCATCTTTCCAACTAAATATGTTCTCTATCGCTTCAATCGATTTGTTATTATATGTCATATTTTTTGTATTATATCTTTGAAAAACAATATGTTCAAACCAACTCCAACAGTGAAAATTGGGTACAAAATATGGAGTTTAAAATAATTTATTTCTCAATTATGATTTAATACGTATGTGAAATAATGGTACGAACCTATGTAGATTATACATAATTCGTAAACAAAAGCGATATATTTCAATATATTGAACTAGCTAAAGTAGAACTAGACCTATTGACGGTTGCTTTGATTAATTGAAGATAAATAATAACTAGTGTAGTGTATGACTTGAGACATTTTACGGAAAGCTGATTCAAGTCACTGGGACTGACAATTGACCAACTGTCAACACAAATGATAATATATTGCTTATTTAAATGACAATATAGAACGAACATTTTAATAAATTAATTTAAAGATCGTAGCACTTAAGATAGTGTATCTTCTCTTATTCTCTTAAACAAGAATACACACATTTTCTTCTTATTAAAATGATCCATTCTTATTGGAGATTAAGCCGACTATGACCTTGACATTTTACCAACTCACCCCAAAAGTAATAGACCGCTTAATTACCATAAAAACAACATACATACAATGTAACTTATTGTCGCTTTCATATACTTAGACTATATTCCACAATGTTAATATCATCATGAATGTAAATATATATCAAAAGATGGAGGGGCAGGTATGTCGGTTGATAAAATACTATTTACATTAAAGCAAAACCCCATAATTCATCTGAAATATTGTCTTTTTTATGGGTATACCCGAATATAATAACTGTTTGGTGTATGTGTATGGTGTATTGTATAGGGTGATTGAAGCTCCAAAAGACAACAGTACCCTAATGTATGTCGGGATAGCATCAGGCACAATTGTGGTGTTATTCGTAGTAGCAGTTGTTGTAGCAATGTGCCTGCGTGTCCGACGAATGCGGTACCTGGCTAACAATCACATCAGAACGTAAGTCTTTCCATTACTATGTCTAGTTACACGTATGAAAATTTTCGCAATCAACTCAAATATAAACAATATAACGTTTAAAATGTGTAAAAGTAAAAACAATCGAACAGGAATAGTAGCATTTAAGGACGAGAGTCAACCACAAAGACACAAAGACACAAAGAAACAAAGAAAACTTTAAAAATGAATAAAAGGCAAGATAAGACATCACAAACACAAACGGGTTGACAATAGGGCTACCGCATAGGAAGGGTTAGTAGCAAAAATGGAAGCTGAGGGGTTTAAACAAGGTTCTAGGGGGCACCAGATCTCACTCTTACCCTGGTGCCATCCCAGTAAACGGGACAGTGTAAATAAAGATATCCCCACCAGGTTATAATCTCTAACAAACAAGGCAGAATTAATAGGCAATATAAGTAAAACACATACATGATCATGTATATAAAAAAAGAAAAGCCTGGAAAGCCGCAAAGTAAGAACTCAGTGGCCTCACAGATGACATAGCAACAAGAAAACAAACCGTTAAGGGTGCGACAATACTAGATTAAAGACAAACATCATACGCTACCGTCCTATAAGTATTTAGGTAGACGTCATCAAAGGGTCCGCCATCTGTTCGGTCAGTGGCGAACTGTAAATGGGTCAACAACTATACATGTATTGCGTTGCAAAATTATATAGATAAGGTGATGTGGTAAAGTTGTATATAGTGAAGAGAAGTACTTATAGGTGAAACTTGAAATCATTTCTCCTTTCATTGTCTCCTTTCAGAAATCATTTAGTTCATTCAAAGCGCACGGTGTTTCCCTCTATTAATAAGTGCAATACTAAGAGGTGCAGTTGTTGCAATTATTTATCTTGCAAGTCCACCACTAAAAAACCCCAGTGGCCTACTTTGCCACTGACCGTTCCAAGGCGGTAGCCCTATTGTCAACCCTTTTTGTGTTTGTGATGTCGTTTGCATTTATTATTGCTTTTGCCTTCTTGTTTGTCTGTTTGCGTGTTTGTTTCTGTGTTTTGTGGTTTACTGTCCTCCTTGAATGCTACTTTCCCTGTCCGATCTTTTTATATTTCTTTGTCATTTATTGCAAATGCTATCAAGCACGTCTCCTGAATTTTTAATAGACCAGAATAAAGTGTATTTTCATCGTTTGCATATAATGTTATTTATATTGAGAAACAGAGTATTCTGTTTTGTATTACATAGCTGGTTGTCCATTCCGTCTTAACAATAACAAATAATGAAATGCATATATGTGAGTTTTAGGTTCTCTTTTTATATTTCAATAGACAACGAAGTTCAAAACATGTGTTTGAATCCACTGAATCTTTTCATACACGGACACCACTACCATTACACTTGTCTCACGGAACGTTGGCCACAGGTAAGACCATACGCTGGAGAAGATCACCTTACTTGGTCAGTTTTAATTACATTGTATGTATGTTGTTTTTATGGTAATTAAGCGGTCTATTACTTTTGGGGTGAGTTGGTAAAATGTCAAGGTCATAGTCGGCTTAATCTCCAATAAGAATGGATCATTTTAATAAGAAGAAAATGTGTGTATTCTTGTTTAAGAGAATAAGAGAAGATACACTATCTTAAGTGCTACGATCTTTAAATTAATTTATTAAAATGTTCGTTCTATATTGTCATTTAAATAAGCAACATATTATCATTTGTGTTGACAGTTGGTCAATTGTCAGTCCCAGTGACTTGAATCAGCTTTCCGTAAAATGTCTCAAGCCATACACTACACTAGTTATTATTTATCTCCAATTAATAAAAGCCACCGTCAATAGGTCTAGTTCTACTTTACCTAGTTCAATATATTGAAATATATCGCTTTTGTTTACGAATTATGTATATTCTACATAGGTTCGTACCATTATTTCACATACGTATTAAATCATAATTGAGAAATAAATTATTTTAAACTCCATATTTTGTACCCAATTTTCACTGTTGGAGTTGGTTTGAACATATTGTTTTTCAAAGATATAATACAAAAAATATGACATATAATAACAAATCGATTGAAGCGATAGAGAACATATTTAGTTGGAAAGATGCCATTTAGTTATAATGTAAGTGGGTAATGGTTAAGTCGCATTGGTGGTTGTCGTCACCTTTAAACTGTGTTCTTCTTCATATATCAAGTATGTAGTACTTAATATAATGCCACGGTGTTCATAATCCCGTTTGAATGTGTAGGACTCATATTGATGTTGTCATGAGCTGGTCGAAATCAAGTTCATAGGAAACATTATGTCTCTGTAAACTGTAGTTCAATACCTACAATAGCAAATTTGTTGGAACAGTGTTGTATGTATCCCTTAGAACAGACTAGACTCTCATTTGGTTAACAGTTAAACGTCATATTGAAGTTAAACATGATATTGAATCTGGTCACAGTACAATGTTAATTTAATATATACATTTTAGATATACGCTTTTTGACTTGGCAAAGGCAAGACAAACACAATCTCAAGTTCTATTTGACATTAATTTAAAAGTCTGATACTGTGTATATTGGCCAATTTGGAAAACTCATAGTTTCCTGATTCTTTAGGTTTTTTCTAAGTTTCTGTTCTTTTTTACAAAACCTTATAACGAAGATAAATAAACGAACTGCCACATAACATTATACGGACTTGTATGGTAGCTTTCATTGTACTCTTATTGACACGAACTACTTTTTACTCGTATGATATCTGTATCCTGCTGGATTATTTGTTACTTTTTAAAGAGCAAAGCACTATATTAAAACAACTTTAAAAAAATAATTAAATGAGTGTCGAGTGTGGGGTGGCGGGAGTGGGGGTAGGGGGGTGGGGGGTGAGCAACATAGCTATATGTGTAAGAATTGACCAAAACAACAGAAGAATTGACCAAAACAACAGAAATATGTAAAAAAATGGAGGGGGAGAGGGCTGTGTATGGGGTGGGGGGGGGGGGCGGGGAGGAGGGAGCCCATGCCCAAATATGGGTGAAGTACAAATAAGATGCATAATGATATAAGATCCCAAACCAAAATTATAACTATATATACACCAGCTTACATGCAAACCTAGATCTGCCTTTATTGCACATTTTATGGGCCTTCACAATTTGGGTTCCATGGGAGCCCAGAATTTGCGGAAGGCAACATTACTTAAGCAACCCTTTACAACATACTATAAGGAAACCAAGTCCCAAATTTAGTTGAGCTAGGGTGGGACGTTGTGATTTATAAAAAGAAATCGTTGTGTGTTTGGTAGAGCTGAACATGGTGATTTTGTGTTCGAAAACAATAACTGTCACTAGTATTCAAATCCCCCATCCACCACCCCCCCCACCCCCACCCCACCCCCAGGGTTTATGAGATGACGAGTTGTCCGTTGTCAGTTGCCCGTCGTCGTCCTTGTGAACACTCTTGCAACTTCATTATTATTATCTTTACCAAACTGCTAATTTTCATATATTTTATATACTCTTTATTACTGTAGAATAATAAACGAATAAAACAAATAATGTTAACAATACTATAAATAATAAAATATAACAACAAATTTAAATCGGCATGAAATATGTGTAGTTTAAACACACTATGTACACAATGTTTTACGATTGTAGCAATAAACGGTTCTATTCTATTCTATCGACGGTGCATGGTGGGTTGCGTATGGTGATCTAATATGCGCATTGAACTCTGGGTAAGAATTTCAAACAAGATGGCGGTAAATTTGGATAATTCGGAAATGTGTCAATATATTCGTGATAAATTTGGATAATCTGAGATATTTCATCGTGGCAGGTAAATTTTGAAACACCAATCGACTCAAAAAAAAATCTTCTTTCAACCTATGCATATATAATATACAAACAATGCTGTTTAAAAGCGTGAAACCTTCCCAACAGATTCCGTTGGGAAAGTCCAGTCGTAAAATGTGCAATAATCAATACACGTTGATGCTCGCCAATACGAAAAATTTCTAGAAGATAAACACTGAAATTAAATGTTTCAGATACAAAACTTAGATTGTTTTACGTTGAAGAAGAGGTGTTGTATCTTATAAAACCTCTCGTGAAAAGATTTAATATCACCGAATAGGCTACTTTCTTGAATTCGAATATCAAGTGAATGTGAAATTAATAAAGAAGTGTGTCATTGTGAATGTAATAATATAAAACATCAATTGTAAAGATATATACTCTAAACATAAATTTTAAAGATATATACTCTAAATACGCATGTACCCTTGTTATCTTGCATTTGTGTATGGAGTTTGAAGCCATGTAAAGTTTTCGTTTCTGGTATTCGAAGGCTATAGCTACAATCCGCTGTAAAGTGGTTCCTCCATTATGCTCTCTCTCTCTCCCTCTCTCTCTCTCTCTCTCTCTCCATAATCATTTAATTTTATTCATATTCAAAGGGAAATATCGTTGAGGGCTCGTTTGGCAAGGCTCTGCCGCTGATTATTTTTGGAGGACTTTCGGTGGCCGCTGGATTATTGTCCTTACTTCTCCCTGAAACTAACGGCAAAGTTCTGCCAGAAAATATCACTGATGCAGAGAACTTCGGCAAGTGAGTACATTATTAAAACTGTACAGGCACTTGGCTATTGCACAAACCTGTCTTTGATATATTTACACCTGCATTTTTTCCATATGTTTAAATAATGATGGGTTGTTTTACATGTGAATATTTCAAAATTGCTACAACATAATTATATTATATCTGTAACTTGTTCTGCAATCTTGTTTCACCTCCAACGGATAAACCTTGTCTGCATGTACATCTTTTTACCTAAGATGTTTCTCTAACTTTGGGAAGAGAAAATAAACACAAGGAGCTATTAACGTTGATGTGGTTTGCAAGTTGACAGGATGTTGTTATATACGAGGGATGTTCGAAAATCAATGCAACCTGTCAATGTGTTTGGTACAAGTTTATAATATATCATGATATATAGTTATATACATTTTATTTATTTTCTTAGACCTTAGGCCGAAATTTTGAAATAGAGAGATGTTATATTCACACAGTTATATATTATCTTTGAGAACTCGTTACTTTACTAATATGCATTTTTCATCATGCACAATAAAGCTGTCAAACACAAAGGTTTATAGACGCAAGTAATAGTGTGCATACAAATGACGTTGACCTCTTATGTATGGGCAATACATGTTACCTTTTCAGGCCTTTAGATGTAAGCTGATGTACTGATTGTTACTTGCTCTATACCTTCCTTACTTTCAGGGATGACAAAACAGCTGGAAAGTCGACTGGTAGAAAATATTATATCAACAACGCATTTGAGAAAGCTGTGGATCCTGGAGAAAAATTCTGAACCAGTCAACCTCTAGAGAACTAATATCTAATACCCTTTGAACGTTTTGTTGATATCATGGTTTTACGTGTCACGAGAATTTAGGATACTACTTTACTACTGTTAATCGAATGGTACAGGGCGACATTAGGCCTGTCCTTTCGGAAAGAAGGTTTAAACAGCACCGAACACACCAATGGTTACCCTTTTAAAGTTTCATTATCGACAGAATGCGCATTTGGCTCAAGCAGGTGCGCAAACTTAGGCTTTAAACGTTGCAATCTCTTAACATTAAATGGCTTGACAAATCGGTAGTGTTATTACTTACTGGACCTTTGGGATCACCAAACCCAATATTTGTGGCTTTAAAGTAGAATATCGCTTAAACCGGTGCAAGGAGGCGTGAGAGGTGTTGTACTTTACATTACCCCTCATTAACAGTCTCAAATAACAGACCACTCGAGCGAAGTTGCTAGGCATTGTTAAACGCTCGAGGTGGTCACACGCGATATTAACTTTGTGACTTTGGTTTATGAAGTGGGTAACTTTGAATAAGTAAAAAAACATGACTTTTCTGTACGATATTGATGAAATTTGGCAAATGAATAAAATAAAGATGATATATGAAGACTACAAAAATTTGTTGTAGCTTTATGGGATCATAATAAATTTCATCAGCAAAAAGATGTGTGTTTTCAAATGTACTGAGTGTACAAAATATACATCTTAAATTTTATGAAACGATATATAAATAAATTTTAACTTTTAACGAGGCTTTTGCCGAGTTAAACTTAAAAATGATTCATAATGGGTTTATATTATATAGTATACATGCACATGTAAATGTGTAAGTGAAACATGATATCAAATATAGCAACCTATCTTTCCGCTGACCGTTCCAAGGCGGTAGACGTATTGTCAACCATTTTTTATTTGTGATGTCATATCTTGCATTTGATTCATCTTCGTAGCTGTGCTTTGTTTCTGTGCGTGTTTGTCTTTGACTGTGGTCCTTGTTTCTGTACGTGTTTGTGGTTGACTGTGGTCCAGGAATGCAACATTTCCTATTCGATTTTTATATCTACTTTTGACATAAAATAATAATTGTTCCTCAATTTTGTATTATACATAATTATAAACACAAGGATGACTTGTAACTTTTTTATTAAAATCAATATGATAATAAAAAACAAAAGGTGCGCCATTTTGTTCTTTTTGAAATTATAAACTTACATTTTGGCGGAATATTCGAACCATGTCGAAGATATAAAAATTAACAATTAAGCACATAATTTATTCGGTGTAAAGATTTACCGGTCTTCATTTATGACCAGGTTAGTTCAAAATTGTATTCTCATTCACGAGTCATGTGAGTTTTACTTTGAAAAATATTATTATAGCCCAAATGCATCAGTATCTGTTCATACTTAACTATATAACTGAGCTAAGTCTAGCTGCTGTTTTGAACAAGTATTGAACTAATTCAAAATACGGTTGAGTGACTATATTCAAAAAAAATAATTCTGGGCGATATTCGTTATATTAATTAGAATTACTTTTTTACATAAATCCTGTGAATATATTTTAGAGGTTTTATAGTTTATTAAAGTCTCGTCATGGTATAGTATTATATAATTATATACAATACAACATTACATATGATTTTAACTATGCCATTCTAAAAGAATTATAAGAGACTGTATGAAAATTAATTTCATTTACAACAATAATATAATATGACAAATTGCACTTAAGTGATTGGTTCTGGACTAGTGCACCAGCCGTGTCATCAGACTCACAAATAGCTGAAGCAATAACCAAAAAGAACCAATCACGAAGATTTTATTACTTTCACAACATATATATATATATCATAGAATAAAATGTTTCGGCCTATACACACATTATATATAATATGCTAAAAGCTGAACAGTCATTGTTAATCACCCGCACGTGATTCATTACCATGGTACACATGTTAGTTTAATCGCCATTAAAAGTGTCTGCATGAATAGGCTATGTATTTTGTAAATAAACACCTGGGGACAATTAGTCCTCCTGATAATCGCATGATAAATGAAGCAAAAAGAGCATTTATCACATCAGGTTAGACCACGCATGAATAGAATAACAGTAACTGCTCAGAAAGTGCATGTCACATTCAAATTAAATATAGATAGATAGATAGATACTTTTATTGACTTAAACTATTACAGTTTTTCATCATTACAAATATATGATAATTATAATATACACACACGTGACAGATATTAACATTGCAAATACAACAAAGTAATCACTAAGTTTTTGTTTTGTTTCATACATATTTAAACAATCAAAAACATACATATATTATGGTATGTCAATGATAAACGAGGATGTTCTAAAATAAGAAATCTAGTGGTTTTTTTGTGTTGTTTGTTTTTAGTCTGTTAAAATGGATGTAGATAGCCTTAATACAAGTGCATCGGAAATGAATTTACTTAAACTAAGAATAATCTTTTTGTTTAATGACTGCAACAATTCTACAAATTTAAACATGCTTGGTCTAGTTGTGTAATATTTAGGAATATATTTGTTTCTAATGTTAGAGTAAGTAGTACAGATCAAAATAAAATGGTACTCGTCTTCAATAGCGTTTGTGTTACAAATTTCGCACACTCTTTCGTTTCTCTCTGTTCTACCTCTTGAGTATCTCCCTGTTTCTATTCTTAAACAATGAGCGGATAATCTTATTCTTGTTATACAACTTCTTAATTGTTTGGAGCATAATGTTTCTAGATATGTTTCAAAATCAAAATTCTCTTTCACCACCTTATATAGCGTTAAAACTCTACTGCCTTCTATATCAGATCTCCATTGTTGCATGAAATTATCTATTAATCTTTGTTTAAATATTAAAGGAAATAGTTTAAAACTAACACTCATTGGATTATCCCAGACATTATTAAAACCGTTACTGTTTAGGATAAACCTTATATTAGTTAGCCAATTCTTCGCGCCCTTATTACAGTTAGATAACAAATCCTTATATATTGCTTTTAGTATAATGTTCTCTGTAGACAATAGTTTATACCAATATTTGATCATTTTTACATATCTATTAATGTATAAGGGGTAACGAGAGAGCTCTCCGTAAATACCAGCATTACTTGTGGTAAGTTTAACACCTAAAATAATTTTACAAAATTGTAACTGTATTCTCTCAATATCTTTTGATTTTGTAATCCCCCATATTTCACTTCCATAATTTAATATTGATGCCACAAAAGCATCGAAAAGCTGAAGAGATAATTTTGGTTTCAATTCATATTTTCGTATATTAACCAAGAGTATATTCATTGCTTTTAAGGCTTTTCCACAAAGACATTGTTGGTTTAACTAAAAGGAGCCAGTATAATTAAGAACCACACCTAAATAATTAAAATCATCGACGACATCTAATAAACTTCCATTATAATACCACCTTTCACATTCTTTAATTCTACCCCTTTTACGAAATACAACTATTTTTGTCTTTTCAGTATTAACTTCAAGACCCCAGGATTCACAGTATTCATAGAGTCTATTAAGACTTTGCTGAAGGTCATCTGGGCTATATCCCAGTACAGCCATATCATCAGCAAAAAGCAACAGTATTAAAGTGATATCATTAAGAGATAAACCACCATCTATTCTATTTAATAAGAACAATTCTAAATCTTCTATGAATATAGAAAACATAATCGGTGAGACAATATCACCTTGCTTTAGACCGATAGAAATATCAAAAAATTCGGAGTAAGATCCACAGGACTTAACACATGCTTTAACTGTATCATACATGGATCTAATTATCCTAAGCATTTTCCCGTTGACACCACATTTATATAGTTTTAACCACAACGCGTTTCTGTAGACAGAATCAAACGCTTTTTTCAAATCTATAAATGCGCAATAAAGTCTTTTTTTGTCGTTTAAAATGTTGTTTATAATGCTATGCAAAATAAATATTGCATCTGTTGTTGACCTACCTTTTCTAAACCCGAATTGAGCATCTGATATGATATTATTATTTTCGCACCATTTGTCAATCCGCGTATTCAAGATGCTTGTAAATAGTTTACTCATACAATTAATTAATGTAATGTAATTAATATACACTCATTTAAAACAGTATTATTTATATAAATACGAATTTCTAGATTGTAAAATATTAAAACCGGTTTTGGCACAATCTCTTATCATTTCCGGATTGGAAAATAAAAACTGCATCTTGTCTAAATCACTAAAACTATAAAAAAGCAAACAAACAAAAACAGAGACTGTAAGAGCTTATTTAAATAATGTATCTCTATGTTCATTATACATATTGCACTTAAGGATCACATGCATTTCGTCTTCTACATCTGCCTTACAAAGTGGGCACACACGGTCGCTTACTCGTAAGTTCTCATAGCGTCCCGTCTAAATTTCGAAAAAGCTGATCGATGACATAAAGGTAATATAAGCTGACAATATGTTTCTACACAATACTCTGATTTAAACAGCTTTAACTTGTTGCCACCATTACCACTTGAACCTGTGACTCGATGTATTCTAAGTTTCCATTTTTCAATGTGTTTGTTCATCAAATAATCAGCAACAGAATTAATGAAAACAACCTTAAATGGTTTAAAATTAGTATCAGATTATCTTGGATCGATGTTTTTAAAATTCAAGTTAACATAGTAAAACCAGTTTATAGCTCTACTGGCCATGTTTAATATAAATGAAAGCTCGGACAAGTTCGAAAACCAGCCAGATCGGACCAGTAACAGCAGGCCCTTGATTTAGTTAAAAATGCTATATTTTGCCTCGTTAAGACGATAGGGCCTTCATTTTTCATCCGATCTTTACCAAACTTTATTTGGTTGTTAATGTTAATAAAAGCTCGAAAAATTTCAAAAACCGCCAGATCAAACACTTAACGGCGACGTTATGGCCCTTGATTAGTTAAAATTCTATACTTTGCCTCGCTAGGACGGTAGGGCCTTCATTTTTCATTTGATCTTTACCAAACTTTACCAGATTTTCTGACTTTTTATTTTATTATTATTATATTTTTTTCGTTTAATTTTTTTTTTATTTCTTTTTGAATAATTTATTTATTTGTTTTAATTGTTTTAGAATTTTTTTTTTTTTTAACCTGTTAGATCAGACCAGTAACAGCGGAGTTATGGCCCTGGATTTATTTTAAAATGCTATATTTTGCCTTTTTAAGATGATAGGGCCTTCATTTTTCATCCGATCTTTACCAAACTTTACCAGATTGTTAATATCAATGAAAGCTCCAGTTAATCTAAAAACCAGCCAAATTGGACCATTTATACAGTAGTTATGGCACTTGATTTTCTGAAATATGCTATATTTTGGCCTCATTAAGACGAAAGGGCCTTCATTTGGACGGATTTCAGTGAAACTTTTCAGGGATGATCAGTACCAAGCCTAGTTGTACATATCGTCCCCGTGTCCGGTTGAATGATTTTGGTGGAGTTATGTCCCTTTAAAGGTTTTAATACACAAACGTTGTCCTGGCTCGTTCTCCTGGACCCCTGGCCGGATTTAGACGAAACTTTTTAAGGATGATCAGTTCCAGGTCTAGTTGTGCAAATCATCACCGTGTTCCGGTTGAATGATTTTTGGCAGAGTTATGACTCCTTAAATGATTTAATACACTAACATTGTACATACTAGTTCTCCTGAACCTCCGGCTGGATTTCAAAAACACTTGGCAGGTATGATCAGTACCAAGCCTAGTTGCGTATATCATCGCCATGTTCCGGTTGAATGATATTATACATAAACTTTATGTTTAGCCAGTAGAGCGTTCACAGGCCCTGTTGGGCCTCGTGTTACAAGATGTGTTAGCCTTAGGACAGGCCCAAATAAAAATTCGCTTATTCAATCTAAAGTTGTTCGTATTCATATTGCGATACTAGAGATTGCAAATACATTTCCACTGTTTAATGAAAGCAGGTTTCCAACCCATATCACCAGAGACAGCAGCCGTTGGAACTGAACTGAATGTTGTTTAACGGCTCATCAACACAGTATAGGTTATTTAGAGCCGCCCCAGAGAGAGGGGAAGGATACATAGGAATCCGGGAACCTGCCCTACTCTTATTATCGAATAGATTCCTATGGTTCTTTAACGTGCTCGGAGGATAGCCGTTGGAGTATATTTCCCGGGCCCTGGTAAATACGCATTGCTCTATTTTGTACGGCATTAATGCATGAATAAGATATGCAACCCCATTTAGCAGCGCCACAACAAATAACGGACCAAACTAACGAGTATCATATGACATACCACCTAAACACTTATATTTTGCATTTAGCAAACCAAAAGCACGACTCGCGCTCTGAGCGGCTACCTTTGCTGTAACACTATAGTCTAGATGTTCTGTTAAAACGATTCCAAGATATACATATTTATATTTTAGATGTTTAAATAAAATTAGGATATTGGTAATAATGATGTGTTATTATTATTACATGATCTTATAATTGACCGGTCCATTGTTTTAACTTCATTACCACTTGAAACAAATATGTAATAAAACGTATGTGCATGGAAAGACTATATGAACCATTGCCCAAGGCCTGTTCTATTAAATAAATGTTTAAATATATATCATGGCTTCTGGGAGTGTAATAAATTCGTAACTTATATATCGTAACACACAAGTTAAATAAACTAACACGCAAAAGTACACTACAAAACCATTTATCAAAACTCTATTCAGGTGTTCAGATCATATAATAACGTATATGTGCCGATTAAAGAGGATTTGTATGGGCTCTTAAAATACCCGTGCTTGAATATGCGTAACTCTTAATTCAACGCTCCAGTTTTGGGCTTAAGTCTGGCTGGTTAAAGCCATTGATATTGTATCTATAGAGTCTGGATTCTCAAAATATGTAAGTTGTATATATATAACTTGTCGTCATTAGGTTTGGAAATGGTGTACATAATTATGTTGTACAAATTGACTATTGTTGGCGGGATAGCTACTTTAGTCATACACTAATGCACACTGTGTTAGTAAACAGTAAAACATTTAGTCCCAATTTATATCATACTACATGTTTTGTCTCCCGATGATCAATGATGATAACCTCGTATAAAGCCACGATAGTACTTTGACATCTCTATCCACATTTCCTGTCCATCTGCCAGTGGACATTTCTCCTCCTACTGGTTCCAATTCTATTTTTCCACACAGCTCCTGTCACAGTGTTGTACCTTCAAATACATTGGTTCACTGCTGCTGCTTTTCATGCAAAGTTGGATACATAAATTGGATACGAGAGGCATATATCCAACTTGTTGCCGAAGTCATTAAATAGAGGTTAATCAACACTGTTTTCGTATTGCGGGATATAATTCCCTCGGCCAGTTCACTTATCTAGTAAAAAAACGAGTGCCGTAGGTTTTTTACTAGATATGTGAACTGGCCTCGGGAATTTTTTCCCGTAATACGAAAACAGTGTTGATTAACTTATATATTACAAATGTGCCTTTAATTCAATAAATATTTCTGGATTAACTAGGGGTTTACTTTGCCTTACTTTCGATTGTCTATTGGTCAAACGGTGTTTGCGAGTTAATCCGATAATAACCACGGAAATTGCCGACGCTCGTTCTATAAATAGATTTATCATATAACATGTGGTGTTGGAGTGTAATAACACCATTCAATATTTTCGATATTCCACTAGTGATATATCATAACGTTAATGACATCATGGACGTCACATTATTGTACGTTTTCTGACGTAATGTGACGATATAAGTTATGTAATAAATTGAATAACATTCGTTCTCATTCATTATTGAAATTATTAAACTCGTTAGCAAAAATGATATAATGCTCGGCCAAGGCCTCGCATTATATCATTTTGCCATCTCGTTTAATAAATTCAATAATGAATGAGCACGAGCATTATATCATTTTTGCTAACGAGTTTAATAAATTCAATAATGAATAAGCACTCATGTAAAATCATCTATATACTACACAACAAGCCAGAATAACGAAACACAGACGACTAATTTATGTAATGTGTTAAAGTTTTATACAATTAATTTAAGTGAGACATTATATTCTCTTGTAAAATGCAGTTTATACAGAACGAGTACTCTTCTCGTTGAATTAGAAAAAAATATAATCTAAAGAAATGCAAATTAAGTATAATCATTCACAATCGTTGTGTGTTGAAGGATTTTGGAAAAAACAGATCACTTTTGGTAAGAAAATTGTTATTTTTTTTAACGGACATCTACTTTAACTTTAAACATATTTTATTGCTTTATACAAGCAAAAGGGTTGGGCCACAAGTTCTTCCAACATTAATAAAGGCCGCTCCCAACAGTATTGTACTAGTAATTAACAGATAACAAGATGGCAATATAATTAACATAAAATATTAAACTATAGCGGACATCTTGAACAAAGACATGTTCTATAGTTTTTTCTGCATAAGAGATTTTCTTTAAACTTTTTGTACAGTAAGTCTGTTATATATATAGACAGAAAATGCAAAAATAATGGTAGGTCACCATAATTGTTAAAAATTTAAAAAATAATATGTAATGCCACCATCATGTCAATCTGTCCAAAAAGTTGAACAAGTCCATGAAATAGCCAAATAAGACATTTTTGAAGTCTAATCATTAATTCATTGGTCACAATTCTGCTAAAATTGTATTAAAGTAAAGAACATTTAATTATAATAACATTTAAAGCTCATCTTTATGTACCACCTATATTTTTTTACAAAATCTGTTGAGACCATTACCACAATTTATGTACAAATTAGCCCATAATGATACAATTTCCTTTTTTTTTGTATGTTCCCAATAAGAGAATTTGTTTAAACTTTCTAAGCACATAGTTTAACATATATATAAAACAAAATGTCCAATAAAAATGTTAGATCCCCATGCTTGTTTAGAAAATTGTGTTGAAACCCTACCCCTATGCTAAAAGTCCAAGTTTTGTATGAAATTATATAGAAATGGTATATTTTCTCTTTTTGTTATGTTCCTAATAACAGAATTTGTTCAAACTTCCTAGGCACTTATTTGAACATATAGTAAGACAATATAAGCAATTAAAATTATAGGTCCCCACGCATATAGAGATTTAATATTGTTTTTTGGAACCCTACCATTATGCTTAATTTTTTTAATTCTGTTTTTACAAAATGCTATATTTTTCCTATGTTTATGTATATTTCTAATAACAGGCATTTATATATAAAATAAAATAAAAAAATACAAAAAAATACAAAAAAAAATACTAGACATTCCTTTAATATTTTAGGAAAATCCATCAATTGTTTTAGAAGAGAAGTCGCCCAAAATGCTGCGCATGAAAAACTACAGCAAATGCCTTCAAGTACATATAGTGTGTAATCCAATCACTAGTACGTACTGCACCATAAACCGAAATAAATGAGCATTTATTTTAAGAAAATGACAATATATAAAAACAAGAGTGATGAAGACATGACTGCCGACTCGATCAGTAGGCAATCTGACGTGGCTAGATGCAAGTGCACTATACATCATCGTGTGCAGTAACGAATTTCCTATCCAACAATATCGTTCGCCCTACGATCCCTTGTAAATTCGCTGAGATATCCGAGTTCAAATTCACCAAAGTGCAATTTCAATTTGCTCGTCGTTTGTCATACTCCCCGTAGTAAACAAATGAATTTTGCCGATATCAGGTTTCTGTTAATTTCGGCGCAGCCTATTCAAGCTTCAAATCGCAATCAATTCACTAACGTAAAGCACCGATCCGTAAATATCTCTATATTTTACCATTTTGCATTGTCCGTATCACAAGAAAGTCACATAACAACGAGTAGTTCGCCACTTGTTATCGGCAATAGCAGACTTTACAAATGAAACTGCCATTTTGAACTGATTTACGAGGCCGAATTACGTCATAATGTGAATTCCGCAGCTATGGTAAGTATTTTAGAAAATACTGTTGTGCTTATCCATAACAGTATATTCTTGTATTATTAATAATAGGAAAAGAAAAAGAAATGGGACATAAAATATTACTTTTGAAAAACTGCCTAAGATGCCTAGATGACAACCAAGATTTCGTATATGGGGTCTGTTTCGGGGTGGGTGTGGTGATCAGAGGTCAAATTCAGCATATCAAATTTACCAATATCAACATTAAACAATCGATATTGAATAGTTGTAATGAAATGTCTCGCCTACTATAAGTCATCCTATACACATACGGGTTTTGCGACTTCCTACGGATCCTTTTCCGCAGGGTAGGAGACCTTATATTCAAATTGTTTCGTCTAGGCTAGTTAGATGACAGTGAAGGTTTTGAATCTAGGAACTGACCTCTGGAACCAGAGGTCTGGAACCAGAGGTCAATGTTAAATTATCAAATTCACCAAAAGGAACATTAAAGCTATTTGTTATGACATACTATGCCACGGGTTTTACGAGTTTAAGTACAGATCCTGTTACCCTATAAATGTTGTAAACATATTATGAGGTTAGCTGTATATTTATTATTGCTTTTGACCTTGAAGAACAGCTAATATTAGAATGGATGTAAACATGTAGACCATTTATGCAAATTGTTTATACAAATTCATTTATGATGATGTGGACTGTTCTCATTGAACGGTTTTAGTGGAGAGGCCTTCGAGAACAATCTATGATAGTATATAAACAGACTCTGGGAGTAGCTCAGCAGGACAGTTTCAGTATTCTTCATTAAAGCTAATTTAGATTTGGATGCTTTTAGAAAATATAATTGTGAGAGTATTTAATACAAATTGTGCTCATTCATAACAACCGGGAATTTGGATATTTTAACTAAACCGGAAATATTGTAAATTAATTTGGACTGAAAGGACAATTAACATTTGGATTAAAGAGACACTTACTGTTTTGGATTAAAGGGACAATGGATAATTGTATTTGGACTTCATTCAAAAACTGGATATTATTGAACAACTGGACATATGTGTTAGAACTGTAAGTGAATATTTAAAGAAATGCAGTTGAAAAAAATCACGCAAATCGACAAACATGAATAGCAATGTTAATAAGGAATAAGGGCATATGACGTCAGAAACACAAAAAGGGTTGTCAATAGGGCTACCGCCTTGGAACGGTCAGTGGCAAAAAAAGGCCGCTAAAATAAACGTCATGCGTCAACAAGATTTCCTGAAGCAATTCCATTTAGGAATATTAAGACAAAGTATATTGTGATGGCTCTGGTCAAGTTTTTCCCATTAGTTGACCTTCCAAAATTTGTCCAGTCTGATCAAGGGTCAAGTTTCATTTCTGTATATTTCAACAGTTCATGCATGAGTTTTCAACAGAAAAAGTCATCGGGTTATCATCCGGAGAGTCAAGATACTTTAGAAAGATTTCACCTGTCACTGAAAAACATGATTAGGTCTTATTGTTTTGACACTAACAAAGACTGGGATGAAGGTATCAATGGTTAAGACGTTGTGTTGTAAACCTTCGCCTCTCGCCGCTGGGGTTCGAATCTCACTGGGAGCTCGACTTGTATGTGAAGAAGTGTCGATTCTTACGGATGGCGGGAGGTGTACAGAACTGGTTCTACCCAGGACAAGTGGGTGGTCTGCCTCCGCCACAAAAAATTCGACCGTCATATATAACCTTACATGTGTTGAATATGACGTAAAACACAATTAGGCCTTGATCCCCGACTCACAATTTTCGATATCGCTACCAACCCAGGTGGCAAATTCTGCCATTATTTTTTAGAAAGAGCTATGTCTGTAGACGACATTTTTTCATTATAGCAGTCCGGAACGGGTAATTTATACTATACTCATTTGAATAACAATAGATGTATGATTGTAGCCTGGCATCACATTTAGGATGTTTATTTTGGCACATTTATATTGTTTGATAATTGTTAATATACTTTTGACATATGCAATAAAGTTTATAATTCATATTAGTTCAATACAGAATGAATAAGATTTGTTTCAGCATAGAATTCTGCTTAAAATTACTATTGTGCTTAAAATTGGAAGTCAAATTACCCCACAATTTTATGCATTAAGATCAGTAAATATATTTTTTACATTATATGTATAAAATTGAAAGAATCACTAATTCACAACTTTTCTTTGATGATTTAATTATTATATTATGAATTAGGAATTGTTTTGATAGATTATTAATGAAAGAATGTACTATGCAAAGGTCATGCCTTTGCTTGCATATATAAGAAATATAAAACGATGGGACAGGGACAGTAGCATTCAAGGAGGACAGTAAACCACGAAACACAGAAACAAAAACGCAAACAGACAAACAAGAAGGAAAAAGCAATAATAAATGCAAACGACATCACAAACACATAAAGGGTTGACAATAGGGCTACCGCCTTAAAAGTAAGTTTAAGTAAGTTCAGCAAGCCTGAAAAGAGGATATATGCACAGAACAGGAAGTGTAAGTCACCCTCAGAATAATTGCAAGATCTCTATTATTTTCATTTTCTGATATATATATAGCACAAAAGACACAAACAGTCCAAAGGATCTAGATAAGAGAAATGTGAGTGAGTTCGTTTCCAGGTGTATGCGTTATTCAATACGTAGTATGATTAAGACGTATTGAATAAAATGTATCAATGAGTTTATGCTATTAGATAATCCGTGTAAATCAGTATGCATTAGGAAAGCAAATGACAAGTTATTAGAAATGGACAAAAACAATTGGAGTAGCTGATAATGGTAATAAACTACGATCATACAGGACTTATAAAAAGGAACTTATTGTTGAATCTTATATGTTATGGTAAATATGAGTAGATACCAATGGCGCGTTTTATAAAAGTTTAGATCATCTAATCTCCCATTAGCCATAGAAACTGGCCGTTATACCAAACCAAAAACTCCTTTAAATGACCGAATTTGTCAATACTGTAATACAATGTCTGTTGAAGATGAAACTTACTTTTAATTGAATGTGATTTTTTTAGCGACATACGTTTTCATTTTTTAATTCTGTATATAACTTAGAAACATTGTGTTTAGATTTTAACGCCATTGATAAATTATTGTTTTTAATGAACGCAGGCTGATTCTTTGGAATTTGGTATAGCCAATTGTCTTCTTCAGATGCTAATTATACCACACATATAAACCGATGTCTTCACTATATAATCAATATTATAAGTGTGATGTATAACTGCTTAACTTTTGATTTCTTTCTTTTTAAACAAAACATATATGCAATAGGCGTTAATCAGTCCACGGCATATCGGATTTTACTAAAAAAACAAACAATTCTCTGTCTTTATATTGTAAATGTAGTCGTTTTATTTCAATTCACGTGTTTCAAAGTAATGACCGAATAAACATGGATGCACCAGTTTCCATACAGATTAACACACAATGTACATTTTGTTCATGAAACTTGTGATAGAGATTATATCAATAATCTTCTTCAATAAAACACTTTCGTAACTTGTATTATTTTTATTTATTTATCTATTTTTATGCCCCCGAAAAGGTTTCGGGGGCATATAGTAAACGCACCGTCCGTCTGTCCGTCCGTCCGTCATTCCGCAGTTCGTGTCCGGACTGTACCTTCAAATATCCTGATTTTTAATTAACTTGGCACAGCTGATCACAATAACAAGACGATGTGTTGCGCGCAAAACCCAGGTCCGTACCTGAAAGGTCAAGGTCACACTTGCAGTTCATGGGTCAAAAACAGATACGCAATTTCGTGTCCGGATCGTAAAGTCACAACCCAGGCAGAGATTTTTAAATAACTTGGCACAACTGATCATCATAACAAGACAATGTGTCGCGTGCAAAACACAGGTCCGTACCTCAAAGTTCAAGGTCACACTTGCAGTTTCGTGTCCGGACAGTAACGTCAGGGATTTTTATATAACTTTACACAACTGATCACCATAACAAGACGATTTGTCGCGCGCAAAACTCAGGTCCGTTTTCCTCAAAGGTCAAGGTCATATTTGCAATTCATAGGTCAAACACAGGTACGCATTTTCGTGTCCGGACTGTAACGTCACAAACCATGCAGGGAGTTTTAAATAACTTGGCACAAGTGATCACCATAACAAGACGATGTGTCACACTTAATACCCAGGTCCGTACCTCAAAGGTTAAGGTCACACTTGCAGTTCATAGGTCAAAAACAAGCCAATGTGTCCAGTGTCCGGTCAATAACTCTGGCATTCCTGGACGGATTTTTAAATGACTTGGCACAAGTACTCACCACAACAAGACGACGTGTCGCGCACAAAATCCAGGTCTGTGGTCTCAAGGTCAAGGTCACACTTAGAGGTCAAATGTCAAATCGTGTCCGGTCAATAACTTTTGCATGCCTTGACGGATTTTAAATAACTTGGCCAAAATGCTCACCACAATAAGATTACTTGTCACGCACAAAATCCAGGTCCGTGGCTCCAATGTCATACTTAGAGGTCAAAGGTCACTTCGGGGGCATGTGTCACTTAAAGTGACATTTTTTGTTTATTATATTTTTCTATAGTTACTTAGTCTTATTAACTGTTATTATCTATTTTACACTTAATTGATGTATGATCATTCTAAAAATGAAAATTATGTGTACATAATGTTGTCTCAGTGTCTCATAGAGTCGTGTATATGGCTGGATATAAAAACGTTTAAATTGTACTGTGATTTATGGATATATGTAATTTTATATGTGTGACTTTAATAAACAATAAAATTGTATTGTTGTATAATAAAGACACGAAGCAATAGTTAACACATGCAAACACAAAATCCAATTAGAGGTCTATTGTAATGCTTTTCAATTGCAATTTATGTCTATTTTAACGATGTTTAACACAATTTGAACTAACCCACCCGCAGAAATCACAATACAAAAGTATGCATATGAAATTGGAAACTATTATATGCATGTGCACGAAAACATCGAAGAAGAAGGGTAATACATAGACTACTGTACTAACTACTAACCATGGCAAGCAACTATTTGTTAGAATTGGTACAGTTGTTACAATAGTACTTTCGTAACATATTCTTTGCGTTTTATTATAAACATAACACGTCACTTATTGATCTCAATATCAGTATATACTACCTCTGTCTTCAAATGGGAACATGTCTTGCCAAACAACACACTGACGAAACTCAGTGGCGCCGTCGAGACTTAAACCCGAGTTCTCCGGATTTCAAGACCATCGTGCTATCCACTGAGCCACAGGTTGTATGCGCTCAAGGAGGCCGACTGCGATGAAATGCATACATCAAAAATGCTAAAACTTCACGATATCAATGATACGGTTATATCCAAAAAGCTGAGGTTCAAAACAGTCATTATTTTCTAGCAAATTCGTGTATATATATGTTGTTCTAAATATACCCTCTCCGCAAGTGTACCAAAATAAGAATGGATCAGTTGCACGGTATTCTGTATGAACTGTCACGAGCTGCACGGTATTCTGTATGAACTGTCACGAGTTGCACGGTATTCTGTATGAACTGTCACGAGTTGCACATGTCTATAAGCATTATATATGCCCATCCCATTGCTACGTTTTGATTGGTAATATCAATTAATGGCAACGTCTTTGCTATAAAAGTCAGTTAATAATACTCATATCCCGTTTAAATAATTGTATAACCTAAAATTACATTATATTTAGAAGAATAAAATATAACATTGAATTTTTTTAAAACAACAACGAAAAAACGCGCTTACACATACGAATCGGTACAAAAAACGCTTACTAATAAGGATCGGTACCCAGGATATCGGGATAGTACAAAGTTGAATATTTGAATACTCTGGAAACTATGTCTGACATACCGGTATTACTACAATAATATGGTTCACTTGATAGTACTTTTTGCGAATTAAGGGTGTACATTTGTAAAACAAACACTCAAAATGTCCTTAGGCTGACGAAACTTGAGTAAAAGGTCACCATTTGAACATACTTCGTAGAGAACAATAAGCTTATGCTACATGCAACATATTAGACGTCTAGCTCTGGTAGTTTCAGCGAAGATTGTTTTTAACGATTTTTATATATAGTTCCATGTAAATACGTGACCCCAGGGTCACCATTTTAGCAAATTCGGTAGAGTACTATAAGCTTATACTACTACATTAGGCATCAAGCTCTTGTAGTTCCATACAAGGTTTGTTTTTAAAGGATTGTCCTATATAACGCTATGTAAAGACATGACCACAGGGTAACCATTTAAATTGTTCTTGGAGCGGGCCCTAAGCTTATGCCACGTGCAAAATAGTAGACATCTAGCATTTAAGGTTTCAGAGAAAACGATTTTTTTTTAAAGAAACCTGCTTTTTTTAAAAGGGGGATATAACTTTTATAACAGGAAACAGCTACCCTGTTGGCACTGCTATCATGGATTTTTCTTTCTCTACAATGTACTCCATCACATGGTACCAGTAAGAATTTTCCACCTGAGATGGTAGCGAAATATTGTCTGGCTCACGGTCTATATAGAAGGTATCAATTCTCTCAGAAGAAGACACTCCTTTGAATCTTCTACAGTACATGTCTGATTTTAGGCATAAATTGTCAAAAGGTTGTGGGGTAGTTCAGTCTAATCTCAAATAATCTCTGAAAAACCGTTACAAGCTAGGTATAACGGTCCTTATACGGTAGAGAAAAGGATCAGTGATTTAAATTATATTATCAATACTCCTGGAAGGCGAGAGCAACGTCTACTTTGTAATATCAATATGTTAAAAGAATACATTGACAGAGATAGCCTTTCATCACATTTAGTTAATGTACGAAGGGCGTTCATTATATAATGCAACTATGGTCCTTACATTCAATTATGGTCCATTGTTGTAGTTATTGATACGGATTATGTTAAAATAAACTTTCCCCAATTATTTTATCAAGTTTCAGATACTTCCATCCATTAAAAAATGTGTATTGAGGGCATTTTTTAAGACATGTAAATGATACTGAAAACGCCAAAAACGGAAAAAAATATTTTGATTAAAAATCTGATTTCGACGGCCAATATGGACTTGTTTTGCCTAAACCACAATCTTATATATCTTCCATATGAAAATGTTTGTAGTGTTTATTTATAATGTATTTATTTGTGGGTTTATTGCTTCTTAAATGTTGTCAGTGCGAAGAGCAACTTCAGGCTTTAATATTTTTGGAGCGGTGTATCTAAAATTGTTGATTTTATATTAAATCTTTAGAGAATCTCTTCAATTCGTTACCCATATATTTAAAATCATTTTCCGTCATATCTTCAAACTGATTTTGACCCCATAACATGGTACCAGTAAAAATCATCAACCAAACCTGCTTTGTTCAATTCTAATTAATTTTATATGAGCGTTCAACTTAGGCTTTGCAAACAATTATGTGTGTTTAGGATAACTCAGCCCTACCTATTTTTTCGAGTGAAACCTAGCAATTTGTTTCCAATTTATCAGAAAATCATAAAAAGCAAGGCTGATTTGGGTAAAACATGCTATGTACCTATATATAAAAAAAAGAGAAAATTAATCCGTACCTACACTATATACTTTTCTGGCATGTTACCCTTAACACACATATTTTTTGTTTGGCCTTATTACGGAATTATAGCTCACCTATGGACGCGTGCAATCTATCAGACTTCGAACTTCGGAATTTGGGAATTCAGAATTTGGCATTGTCACCTTTCTGTGACTAGGTTTGAGTAGGTTCCAGTGGGGAGAGGAAGGGTGGCAGGGAGCGCGCCTATATATATACTCCAAACAATATTCACCAACCTCAAATTGCGGACATCCTTGTTAAAACCTGGAGCAATACCCTGTAAGCGGATTGACTAGATACATTCCAGACAGCCCCTGTCCCACCAAGCTCTTAATGTTTCTTTAGGCCTTCAGACAACTAGTAAAATATAAGTATGCTTGACCTTAAAAAGTGAGGCACTGCATGTTTTATGCATAGTTATAATCAGTTAGTATCATTTACAAAGTTGATTGTGAAATGTGTCCGCTTTCCTGTATATACGTATGTTTCATGTGTTCCTCCAATGTATGCACTCCTCACTTGCCCACAAACACTTGTTTGCAATAGTCGGGAATGGAAAACTTGGTCAAGTTCGATACCAAGAGTGGTCGTAGCATGTGTATAATAAATCGATGGTAATATGCGATGGTAAGATGCAATGGTCGATGGTAAGATGCGATGGTCAGATTCAATGGTAAAATGCGATGGTCGATGGTAAGATGCGGTGGTAAGATGCGATGGTATGATGCGATGGTCGATGGTAAGTTGCGATGGTAAGATGCGATGGTCGATGGTAAGTTGCGATGGTCGATGGTAAGTTGCGATGGTAAGTTGCGATGGTAAGCTGCGATGGTCGATGGTAAGATGCGATGGTAAGATGCGACGGTAAGATGCGATTTTCGACGGTAAGATGTGATGATCGATGGGGTCCATCGCATCTTACCATCGACCATGGCATATTACCATCGCATCTTACCACCGCATCTTACCATCGACCATCGCATCTTAACATCACATCTTGCCCTAACAAGACACTGTATGGAATGCTTATCAAGGGAAGTAACTTTTCTAGCTTATGTATGTGCAAGTGGCGCCCTCGCACAACTGTTTGGGAATGCACTGAATTAATTCATTTTACATCGTATTAATTCTGTTCAGTATCGGCCATTTGTCTTTATGTCAAATTGATTCTGCTGTCATTGAATTGAGTGCTTTGGTCTTGCATTAATTCAGTTTCCTATAGATTGTTTCACGTATCGATTAATTGACTGGGTTACATCTAAATTGACTCACATTCTCTTGCTTTGATTCATGTTTCCGACGGAACTGTTTAGCATTGTATTGAATCATTTCAAAAGAGTATGAGAGTGGACCTTTGGGAACGGCCAAACACGACATATACGAAATATTGCAGTCTCGGTTTGATTGAGACTGTTCATGAACGGTAGTGAAATATGCTAGCTACCGCTTAAGTTCGATTAGATGGTTTGAAAAAACACTCCGGATTATATCACAAAGCATCGGATTGTTTTAACTTTGATTAGATGGTTTCAAAAAAAGTAGTGACTCAATTAAAGTTACATTGAATTAAATATAATACCGATGAATTAATTAATCTTTGACTGGATGATTTATTAAAAACATACTTTTGGCGATAATGGCCGCCCATAGAATATCATGTTAGTGCCTGATCCTATCCAGATTATCAGGTGAGGCTGAGAAAAAAGTGAAATTCGAGGCTTTGCCGAGGGCTTCATTTTGTTCGTGCCGAACCTGATAATCTGGATACGATCAGGCACTAACATGATATACTATTTATCATATGATCGTTTAAAATCATTTAATTTACCCTTTTTACATTTTTTCCACATTTTTTTCTGTTCAAAACTACCCAGACGTCATCAAAAGAGGTGCTGACGTCATCAAACGAAGTGCACCTGACGGGATCGGAACGTAACTGCCGAGATAAGGTTTTATCGCAGGGACCCTGTTTCTCGGCAGAATTGTGCAGATCGACATGATAAATGACACATATAAGACTAAAATACGAATGACAAACGACTGATATAAGCTGATAAACGACTGATATATGACTGATATATGACAGATATAAGACTAATATACGACTGAATTACGACTGATATAAGCTGATCAACGACAATATACGACTGGTATATGACTGATATATGACAGATATAAGACTAATGTCACTCTGAAATACGACATATAAAAGCTGATAAACGACGATATACGACTGTTATATGACTGATAGAGGACACATATAAGACTAATGTACGACTGAAATACGAATAATATAAGCTTATAAACGACGATATACGACTGATATATTTCTGCTATAAGACAGATATAAGACTAATGTACAACTGAAAAACGACTGATATAAGCTGATAAACGGCGATATGCGATAGTTATATGACAGATATAAGAATAATGTACTACTGAAATACGACTGATATAAGCTGATCAACGACGATATACGACTGATATATGTCTGCTATAGGACAGATATAAGACTATGTAAAACTGAAAAACGACTGATATAAGCTGATAAACGGCGATATGTGACAGATATATGACAGATATAAGAATAATGTACTACTGAAATACGACTGATATAAGCTGATAAACGACGATATACGACTGATATATGACTGCTATATGACAGATATAAGACTAATGTACAACTGAGAAACGACTGATATAAGCTGATAAACGACGATATGCGACTGATATATGACAGATATAATAATAATGTACGACTGAAATACGACTGATATAAGCTGATAAACGACGATATACGACTGATACATAATCTGATAAACGACGATATGCGAATGATATATGACTGACCTAAGGTCTGATATACGATTCAGTACGACTCATATACAACTGAAATACGGTTGATATACGACTGATATACGACTGATATAAGACTATATACGACGTTATGCGACTTATATACGATTGATAAACGACTGATGTAAGACTGAAATACGACGATATGCGACTGATATACGGTTGATATACGACTGTTATAAAGACTGACATCTGACAGATATACGACAACATTTCACCGATATACTCCATGTTAACGCACTCCACTACTGTTATTCCCTATTATGACACGATATACAGTGCTGTATATGCGTGTTCAATGTCTACACACTGTACAGTTATAGGTCGATGCTCTAGCAAGCAGTATATTAAATAAATTAACCGTCATAATGTTTTATGAATATGTAAATGATATGTTAAACATACGACTATTTTAACATCCACCGTTAAGAGTTTATTTAGTTTACTCTCAAATTGTTCCTTCAATATCATCATTTCTTTGAAGATGTCTGTTTAATGACGAACTACCCTAGAGTTCAGAAACTGTATATGGGCTCTTATTTGAGTGCCTGTCTAATATTGAATGTACTAAACGAGTTGAATATCAATATTGGATACGAGTGTATGCCTAGTTATTTAACGAGTTTAGTAACACAAATGGATACGAGTCTATGGCTAGCTATCTAACGAGTTTAATAACAATATTGGATACAAGTCCATGAGTAGATAGAAAAGGACAATTTTGGCTCAAATCCCAGTCTACTCATATTTTTACCGATGTCCCGTTCTCCATCATACCCTTTTTAACGTCTCAACGGCCACCCCCAACTTTCTCGAGTCGGATCGTTAGAAAAAGGAAATATTGGTTTTCAAAATGGGTTAAAGCTGTACAGTCCCTATTTTAACTGGTATTTACTCATGAATATGAATGAGTCACGTGTGAAGTAGTTTCAAGTCGACAAACACCCCAAAAGTCGGTATATAAGGAGAAATCGATACGTAAAATTTCACATTTTTATTTAGCCTCCGTACAGGTAACATCGATAAATATACGGCTCCAGAATATATGTGATAAAAAAAATAGTTGCGCGGAATGGATTTGAACAGCCTTGCACTTGTAAGATTTGAAAGATGTACGCTGAACCTCTAGACCACTGCTATTTATTGGTATTTTGTAGCAGTTTTAACACTAAATAGGCATCACGTAATAACAAGAGCGCGCACACTAACTCATCAAGCGCTAAATAACAAGTCGAGATATGGTTGATTTGAGGCGAAGTATTAGTTTCATATTGATAAGATAAAGTATTAAACCAGGCAATGTTAATTTACACGTGCTACAATATGGACTGCATATTTATTTATCCATCTTTAGTTGCGTTCAAATATGTTAAGTTATTTTGCCTCATAATATATGGCAGTTAGTATACTATTTTCTCAAGTAGCGGTGTAGTTCAGTGGATAGAGCTCAGGAGTTGAAATCAGTAGGTTGTGTGTTCGAGCCCCGAAAGAAGCTAACGTTTTTTTTTCTGTAAAAATTACTGTTACCTGTGTATAGATACGAAGTGCAGTGGTCGATGTATATACAGTAAATGATTTCTTGCGCTATATTTGCTCGCTTAAATACCCGATTTCGACATGAGCTGGTGAACATGAAGTTACAAATAAAGACACGCCTACAAAGAAGAACCAACCGGAGCAGATCACACTCCAGCGGCACCACCATCAGCTCACGCTCAACCACCTCCACCACCGGCGGTATCATTGATGGATATACCTATTTCTGAAATGAATGCGCCCTTATTAACACCCGAAAACTACCAACCACCTGCAAAACCTAAAACAATAAGCACTGCCGCGAGATTGCTTCAATTAGCAAAGAAAAAGTCAAACGAGTATGTTAATTGTATTATGGCTGCCGCGAGATCGCTTCAATCCAAGATTAATTTACTCAAAGGCATCGATACATATTTGTTTTCTCCCAAAATAGAAATAAAAGAAAAAGAGACGGCGTTGAATGGAAAGTTTAAAACGTATACCGTCATTGGCGTACCCAAAAAACATGATCCCCCCAGCTTTTTAAAATTAGCAAAGCCCAACGTCTTTAAATTATGGGAAGAAAAAACGCTCACGGGAATCAAGACCACACTAGTCCTAAAAATTGAGTTGAGTAAGATTGATATGAAAACGGGCGAGACCACTTTTGCTACACCTTATTTTCGTACACGATTCCGGGTCATAACCCAAGCTACAGATATTTCGGATTTGTATCATGCCATGTCAGAAGGAAGGAAGTAATTGGGTGTTTAGTCAAGTGCTATCACTCGATATTTTGATCGACGGGTTTGTTACCCTCTTAGACCAAGCGAGCGGACTGGTACAACCATTACTTAGATGTTACTTTACGACGAGAAAAAACAACATTACGTTTGGGTTAAGAATATGAGCAGACTTTTGTCAGCCCAACCAACTTCGTACGACGGA
Organism: Cyrtodaria siliqua; assembly: GCA_037043455.1. Taxonomy (NCBI): domain Eukaryota; kingdom Metazoa; phylum Mollusca; class Bivalvia; order Adapedonta; family Hiatellidae; genus Cyrtodaria; species Cyrtodaria siliqua. The sequence goes on along the minus strand of JAWPHD010002581.1, from coordinate 30,647 downwards.
GAACGCCTCTTTTGCATGAGATGTCTCAACTCCTTCAAGACCGAGACATCATTATCAGTTCACCAAGACTATTGTTCGAGACACTCTACGGGGAAGATTATATTTCCAAATCCGAAAATTAGCCCGGATCCAGAACGCGTTTAAGGTCCCTTTTGTCATTATTTCGGACTATGAGGGTAATTTTGAAAAGGTGGAAACGGTCCAACCCAATCTTGAGGGTAGCTCCACCACCGCCCGCCACCACCACACTGCTTTCGGAGTTTGTTACTATATGAAGTGTGCTTATGAGAGGCTCTACGACCGTGAGCCCGTCGTCTACTCCAAACAATCCGAAAAAGAGGACGTGAGCGAGATATTTGTTAGAATGATAGAGCACAAGTGAAAGATATTTATGCACCTTCAAGGAACCGGCAAAAATGAATCTTTCCGAGGACGAAAAAAAATAAATTCTATTTATCAACGTACTGACACATCTGTTGGAAAGATTTTTATAATGATAAATGTCGCGATCACTGTCATTTCACCGGATAAATACAGAGTTGCAGCTCACAACAAATGCAATCTTCAATACAAATTCCCAAGTATATTCCCGTGGTCTTTCATAATCTAGCTGGGTTTGATAGTCACTTGTTTATCAAAAATCTAGGCATAACGGAGGGCAAAAGTCAATGCATTCCGAACATGGAGGAAAAATACATTTTATTCACAAAAGTAATCGCAGTAGACAGATACCTCAGAACCGACAAGAAGCCGGGGGAAAAACGGAATGACCCGTCAGGCGAGAAATCCCGTTTATAGCCAGTTTTAAATTTATGGCCTCTAGCCTGAGCTCTCTGGTCGGCAATCTCCCAAGATAGCAGTTTAACGAGATGGGAAACATTTTACGAGGGCAAAAAACTCATCTCCTTAGAAAATTTTCTCCTTAGAAAAGGGGTAAATCCTTATGAGTACATGGATGGGCTGAATAGATTTAGCGAGCCTCAATTAACTCCCATCGAGTGTTTTTATTCCGAGCTGACGGGCACGTCTGTCTCCGAGGCCGATTACGAACATGTCCCGCGGTGTGGTACGAAATCGGCATCACCTCGATGAGAGGATATCACGATCTTTACATAAAGACAGACGTTCTTTTGCTCGCGGAAGTACTTTGAACATTTTAGAAAGACACGCATTACAAATTATGGATTGGATCCTGCGCATTATTACACCGCCCCCAGATTATCCTGGGACGCCTGTCTCAAGATCACGGGAGTAATACATACTGATAAAGGTGCCTGCAGGACGTGGACATGCTTCTCATGATTGAAATTGAACTCAAAGGGGCATTTCCATTATCTCGACTCGACACGGAAAAGCGAATAATCCTTACATGAGAGAGTACAACCCCAGTTTACCAAACACCTACGTCACCTATCTGGATACCAACAATTTATACGAGTGGGCCATGTCAAAAAATCTACCCACCGGCGGGCTTGAGTGGATGACCGATGTCGAGCTCTAGAATTGGGAAAGCTACCCGTGCATGCTAGAAGTGGATCTAGCCTATCCCAAACGCCTCCATCCCCTTCACAACGACTACCCCCTGGCCCCGGAAAGATTACCGATAAACGGCGTCGAAAAACTAGTATCCAATTTGAATAATAAGGAAACATACGTCGTGCACCTTGAAGCACTAAAGCAATATCTGTCTCTCGGGCTCAGAATCACCAAGATCCATAAGGGCATTACATTTGACGAGAGCCCTTGGATGAAACCGTACATAGATTTGAACACCGAGTTGCGGGCAAAAGCCACCACCAACAATTTCGAAAAAGACTTTTACAAGTTGATGAACAATGACGTGTTTGGAAAGATTATGGAAAACATTCGCAAAAGAGTCGATATCAGACTCGTGACCTCGGAGGAGAAGGCGCTCAAATTCGTCGCCAAGCCAAACTACAACCACTTCACCATTTTCGGAGAAACTCTAGCGGCCATTCACATGAACAAGACAAAACGTTATTCAAAAAGTCAGTCTACCTGGGGGCGTGTATTCTCGAACTAAGCAAGACCCTCATGAACGATTTCCACTACAACTACGTCAACAATAAATATAATACCAGGGACAAGCTCCTCTTTACCGATACGGACAGCCTGATAGAGATCCGGACGGACGACTTTAACAAGGACTTCACGCAAGACGCCCCCAGTTTGTTCGACACGATCAACTACCCCGAAAATCAACCATCAGGTATCAGGCGTCAACAAAAAGGTTTATGGCATGTTTAAGGACGAGGCGGCGGGAGGCCAAATCACGGAGTTTGTAGGATTAAGGGCCAAGCTGTACTCCTATAAAACAGACGAGGATATCGTGGAAAAATGATGCAAGGGTGTCACCCAGGCCGTGGTGAAGAATAAAATTACCCATGAAGACTACAAGACATATCTGCTCGAGCAGACTACGATTTATAGGAACATGACCGTCCTCCGGGCTCGCGGTCACGAAACTCTCACCGAAGAGATTGACAAAGTGGCTTTATCGGGAAATGTTGACAAGAGAGTTATCCTCGAGGATGGTATTCACACTCGAGCGCACGGTTATCCCGAATAACTCGAGACCGTTCGCAAGTTTGTTACCTGGGCGGGTAACAAAATATATCTCGGTCTAATTTTCTCGAGCCGACATCGACCCCTGCATAGTAATACCCGTTTGATTTATACCGTTTCATATATCTTTCCAAGGGTTTTGCAAATTGTTCCATTTTCTCAATTCTAGAATTTTTGCGAATAGAAATGCCAGATTGTTCCGTCATTTCGGCGGACGCATTTCGAGACGTCTTGGAATAGTCTCTATGGTTGTTAAATCGTTTCGTGGTCAGATGAATAAAGTCATCATCTACCATTCTTTTCAAAACAACGGCGTCACCAAGCTTTGCTACGAGCGTGTGATGATTAATCAGCTGGGGTAAATCAACCTGCAAGTGACCGTACTTTCTGGCTTTTGTCATTTTGTAATATTGACGTAAGCCTTTTCCCGTGAAAACAGATCCATGTTCTATGAGAGCTTTCAGTCTTTTGTTGTAGCGTTGGAGGTTACTTATGTTCTCGTTGACTTGTGTACGGTCCACAATCCAACGCTTTGTCCAGCCGAGCGCTTTGAGTTTGGTAACCATGTCCTGCAGTATCGACTTTAACGTGTTAGAATCATTCAAGAGTAGGGTAGGCAGTAACGGCAAGTTTTGTTTATCCAACACCGTCTTGTCGATACCAGCATCTAGATTTCCAATTGTAGGTGTAGCTACTGGCTCCTCGTAAAATAATTGTGAAGGTCGGAAGTTTGCACTTCATCACCTCGGAAGATTTTCGAGCTGGTGACTAATCACTGGAAGACTTTCGAGTTGAAGACTGATTGCTGGAAGGATGCTAAGGTTTTCTGATTGTGTCTCCAAAAAAAGAAATATAATAAGATCGGACAGGGAATGTAGCATTCAAGGAGGACAGTCAACCACAAAACACAGAAACAAACACGCAAACAGACAAACAAGAAGGAAAAAGCAATAATAAATGCAAACGACAGCACAAACACAAAAGGGTTGACAATTGGGCTACCGCCTTGGAACGGTCAGTGGCAAAGTAGGCCACTGGGGGTTTCCAACTTGTGGGTGACTGGCTGAAATATATCTTGCTAAAGATTACGGCTAGCCCCCTTTTTTAATTTATATTGAAATACTTTGTCCTCGAATGCCTTCATTAGGGTAGCAGCATTCTTCTGCTATTCCATGTGTTCTTTCCTTTTCGACATCGTATGTTTTTTTATATATATATGTGATAAGTTTTAAAGATAAAACACCCCATGTGATAATTCCTGCAGATAAAACACCCCCATGTGAAAAGTCCTACAGATGAGAAACCCCCCATGTGATAAGTCCTACAGGTAAATCAACCCCCACGATATAAGTTTAAATACAAATCAACTCTAGTAACACATGGAGATCCCGAATTATGACGCGAAGATCGAAGAAAATAATTTCGAGAGACTGTACGATTACATGCCCATCCAGTGTTTTAGAATGTTGATCTGTGGTGGGTCTGGAACTGGAAAGTCAAACACGTTGATTCTCAAGCCGTTGATTTACTACGATAGGATTTACCTGGACGCAAAATATCTAGAACAATCCAAGTACAAGACACTCATTGAACGTCTTCAGAACATCTCGAAGAGATCATAGAAAGCTCCAGTGACGATATTCTCGATGTGAGTGAATTGGAAAGTGATCTTCAAAATGTGGTGATCTTTTACGATTACGTCTGCAATAAGAATCAAAATGCCATTATCGATTATTTTATTCAGGGGAGACACAAGAACTGCTGCGTCATCTATTTAACAAAGAGCTATTACAAAACTCCGAAGGACATTCGATTGAGTTGTTCTCATTACATATTTTTCGCGACTCCGAGCAAGCGCGAAAGCGACAAGATCTACCGGGAACAGAGCATCGATAAAAACAGTTATGAAAAAGCGACTGATCGTCAGTACGATTTTCTGTACTTAGACAAAAATAGGAAATTGATTAAAGAGAACTTTAACGGTATAATAAAATAAGCAATGGGAATCTTCAATGATATAGATAAAGCAAAAAGCAGTGGTGGAGGTACACCTACTTTAATATTGTCATGAGCCAGCATGTGAGAAAGAAAAAGCTTGACTTTGTGTTAAATCAACACAGTGAACAATTAGACATTAAACTGACCGAGATACAAACTCAAATAGGAATAGTGAAGGATGATATCAAAGCGATTAAAAAAATAGATAGAAAAAGGCGCGAGGCAACAAAAAAAACGGATACCAATTTTCGATCCAAGATAGGACATCCGATTTCGATTGGTACAACGCTTATTTCAAGATTGACTTCCAAGTCAATAAGCTCGCAGACGGTGCTGCATATGCCCATGCAGATGATAGAATCGCACTCATCAACGATGTAGCGTTCCTGATTGATAGTCTGCAAGTACAACAGAATGGAATGACCGTATACGATGGGAATAGCCTGTACATATTCGTCAATGTAAAGAATCTGCTCGAAATGTCCGGTGAAAACTACAGGTTCGAGCATATACTTCTTCCTGGACACTACAGATGCGGCAGAATCAAGAATTTATGAAGTTGGTTACCCAGGATTTTCGGCTCGCAGCGTGTTGATTCGGGATAACAATCACGTAAAAGCCACCATTCCATTGAACAAGTACTCGTTTTTCGAAAGTCTAGAAACAACATGCTTCCTCCCAGCCAGATTCAAATCACTCTACAACTCACGGACGATATCGTTCTGCTACACAAAATAGCCGCTGTTGATGATACTCGTGTGGTCGTCAATGAACGCGTTCTGTGGGTAGCCAGGATGATTTTCAATGTTGAAGGCATGTCATACGTCATGACATACCACATGACATTCACCAGGTGGACATACCACCGCGAAATTTTACAAAAGTCTGGTAGTAGTCTTCAAGGGTATTTGTCCTTTAAGATAAGTGCTGGAGTCAAGAATCCCAATAATTTGTTTGTACTTGCAATGAACCGCCAAGAGCAATTTCCAAGTGGAAAATCCTCATTTGGACACCTTCAAGCTCAATGCTAACAACAACAACTGCTCTCTGCAAACGGCGAGACTAGAGTTAGGTAATGAGATATATTACCAATAAACTGAGTACAGTCTCAATAATATTGTGAGAATATTCCGAGACGTCATCAACTACTCGTACAAACAAAATGACAAGAACACCGGTTCACTCCTCAACACATCCAAAGTCAAATCTCTCTTTGAAATGCTCTATTTCAATCTGAATTACGAACGTGAATTACCAAAACAGCTCAACCTGAAATTCAAGTTGAACACCCTTCCCACTGCAGATTACAAGGTATATCCATTTTCTTGTACGAAGCAGATGTTGCCATCGAACCTGTAGCAAACTAACTATTGATCGTATAAATTATTAAATCCACTGGGTTAAAGACATACATGGTGAGTAATAAGCACCACAATGACAGAATCTTTCGTCAGCCTCGGTGAAAACTTTGACTGGGGTACAGTAGTTGTGGGAGGTCCGGTAAAACACTCTTTTACGAAGGCAAATTACTCGACCTCGGATGTCTGGGTCGAGGGGCCGAGCGGAGAACACCTTCCCATTTATATCGATTGATTGATTGAATTGGATTTTATAGTCGCACCAACAGCTAAGGTCATATGGCGACTTTCCAGCTTCCATTGTCGCCGAGCAAAACATTTGAGGAATTAACGGCATTTGGCTCGATAAGCAAAACCTCGAGGGGTTTCAAATTGCTTAACCGTTGTCCTCATTTGAAACGGCATACAACCCCAACCGCGTGGAAGTGGAACCACTCACGCGTTGGATCAGATATGGCAAATTACGGTTAGCGCCCTCACTACGTGACAACAGAAAATATTAGGTTAGTTTTAAAGTGCAAATGCTCTTCTTGCGGGATCGCTAAGACTCAGTTTGTAAAAAACGCTCACGGTGGAAAAATAGACATTCACACAGCCATGCTTTCGCTGCTAACCAAAAAGGGACTCACCCTTCCCGGATACAAATACTGACCGGATAATCCCCTAGAAGCGGGTCAACCAAAAACCCAACTAGACGCGGTATGTATGAAGCATGATTATTGCTACGACCAGAATCCCGGTAACAAATCAAAATGTGACAAGGACATATTGTCCGATTTGAACGCCAGCCAGTCAAAAACCTGGGGTGAAGCAATGGTTAAAAATGGGATCGTGAGTCGTCTCATTAGCGTAAAGCACAAACTAGGTCTCGGAGTCTCAAACGAAAAGCCTCGTTAGCGGACGAATAACATAAATCAATCAGCAGAAAATTCCCACAACGTCGTGTCCTGTCGAGAGGAATCGATGAGACATGGTCTGCAGATCTGGTTGACATGCCAGCGTTTTCCAAGCATAACGAGGGAGTAAAAAACCTCTTGACTGTCATTGATGTATTCAGCAAGTACGCTTGGGCCATTCCTTAGTGAAACAAAACCGATGTAGAGATTACAAAAGCCTTTGAAAACCTATTGAGAGAGGGTCGAACACCTAATAAATTATGGGTGGACCAGGGTGTTAAGTTTTACAACTAAACCTTCGAGCATATGCTCGAAACCCGCAATATTGAAATGTGACACACGTTCAACCAGAGGAATGCCGTAATCGTAGAAATATTTAACCGAAGACTAAAAGAACGAATGTGGAAAAACTATACGGCGAGTAATACCAACACGTACTTGGGGCTGTCAGGGTTGCTAAACAGCCACAACAATACGAGACATAGTAGCATTAAGATGACACCCAACGAAGCGAGTCAAAAGGAAAAAGAGAGTATGGTTTATTCTCGTCTGGATGTAGAACATCAGAAGCTGTTACCTAAATTCAAGGTGGGTGAAAAAGTACGCATCAGCAAGTTTAAACGAACATTCGAAAAAGTCTATACTCCTAATTGGACGGAAGAAATATTCGTCATTGACAATATTTTATATTCTAGTCCCATCACGTACATTCTCAAAGATTTGAATGATGAAACAAAACAGAATTGCAAAAAATTTGAAAATCAATATTTCTTTTTTCTAACGATCCGGCTCAAGAAAGTTGGGGTGGCCCCCCCAACCCCCGACACCAGCCCCCCCCCCCCCCCTTCCAAACCCCGGAGTCTGCTGGTCGGGACGATAGCATCCCCCAAATTCGTGTTTAGTGATATGATGGAATTTAAACTCCTAGTGGCCTACTTTGCCACTGACCGTTCCAAGGCGGTAGCCCTATTGTCAACCCTTTTGTGTTTGTGATGTCTTTTGCATTTATTATTGCTTTTGCCTTCTTGTTTGTCTGTTTGCGTGTTTGTTTCTGTGTTATGTGGTTGACTGTCCTCCTTGAATGCTACTTTCCCTGTCCGATCTTTTTATATTTATTTTGAGGGGCTGAGCCGTCAAAAAGAGGACGATGCAAAACGGGACATCGGACGATGGAAAACCGGTTTGAACCGGTTTGTGGGGCAGGGAGGGTGGAAAATTGGACATCGTTGATTTTGAGGGACTGGGACGATAAAAACGGTATGATGGAAAACGGGACATCGGTAAAAATATGAGCAGACTGAGATTTTAGCCAGAATTGTCCTTTTCTATCTACTTTTATGCCTAGCTATCTAACGAGTTTAATAACAATATTGGATACGAGTCTATGCCTAGCTATCTAAAGATAATGATTCAATATATAATATAGACAATTGGGAGCTGCTCTTAATAAAAGAAAATTACCATGTCCAATAACATTCATGTATCAATGAATTTTCCTAGTATATAGCTTGCTTATGTCTTCTCTGTGCCATATCGATCAGTGGTTCATTACAGGTTTTAAAAATCTACGTGTACGAAGAGCTGAACGGAAGAAATTGAGCGATAATTTGGTTATCCTTCATTTACATGTTTATTACACTAGTGCGTTATGATGATTATATCACTAATGGATTACACTTAAACACCACACGTTATGCAAAAATTTGCTTTATTTATTAAACTGTCTATATCTCGATTGATGATGAAATTAGTTTCTGATTACAAATCTATAATAAACATAATATAATTATACGATAATACGATTTACATCGGTGTTAATCTTTAAGTACAATATATACCATGTATACGTTGTTTCTTCTATACTACGGTGAATATCCTTTCATGACTCCATATGACTGCGGGTATTGCCGTTTTTTATATACATCAATATTATACAACTATCTACTTCTGTTGAGGTCAATGGTTAAAAGTATTCATCCAAGGGAATGACTATTGACCCGAAGGAGTGAACTATTAACCGAGACGCAGTCGAGGTCAATAGTTCACTGGTGAGGGTCAATAATTATTCCCGAGGATAATATTTTCAACCGTTGACAGAAACAGAAGTAGATTGTTGTTTTATTATATTGAAGCATAAAGAAAAAAGTATGAAAATGTGTCGAGATAAGTTATCTATTTTTAAATATGGAAACGATGTTTTCTTTAACAATATGAATAAACAAAGTAATATGAATATATGTTTTATAATATGTATACAGACTTATTACTTGGTAAACTTGAACAAAGTTAAAGGGACACTGTCTGTAACGTTTAGTTTATAAAACTCAAATTTCTATTCTATGTCATTGAGCGCTTATGGTATATAATTGACATTGGTAATGAAGCGCTTGAATGATCTGGAAGATACTATTGACTCGGCAAGAGAACTACTGACTCGCAAGTGTGGTTTAAATTGTATTGGACACGTTTGAAAATAGTTGAAAGTCAGTAGTTAATACTAATACTTTCACGTGATTTCTGTTCAGCCAATAAAAACTACGTATATAAATGATATATAATAATGACTGTTATCTACCGGAAATACATGTTAACATGTAGTAGCTATGGAGCAAAAATGTCGGATGTGGACAGAGTGGACAAAAGCACTAAACTTTCTGTGATAGTAGTCGGTAGTCTTACTTGAACATCGGAAAGGGTCCCCAAGGTGACAGATCATGCTGTTATTATTTTAAGAACATTTCCAAATCAAATGCTTCAAGACAGCAATATATTCTTAAGTGTGACTTAACCCAAAGAAGATTTACACAGAAATGTTTTATTTTGTTTTTAGCTTAGATGTAAGCTCCTCTATAATATATTAAATGTTCCCTTCGCCCTCCTACTACCACCCCTTCCCCCGCCCCACCCATGTACACCCCTCACCCACCCATGTATACCCCGCACCCAACCCCATGTTACTATGTTAAGTATGTAAGCACATTTCAAAATGGCCACCATCCAAATGCTTAAAGATGGCAATACATTCTTAATTATGGCTTAACCCAAAGAAGATTTTCACAGAAATGTTTTGTTCATGGCTTAGATGTAAGCTCCTCTATAATATATTAAATGTCCCCAATTTCCTCATGTTAACTTTTTTAACAAATTATGAAATGTCCGTCGTCCAAATGCGTAAATATAGCAATGTATTCTTAATTATGGCTTAACCCAAAAAGCATTTACATGGAAATGTATTATTTTAGTTTTGGTTGAGATTGAAGCTCCTCTATAATATGTTAAATATTATTTTTTTGTTTAGGTTAGGACTCCTATTTAGCATATTGAAAGTTCCTCTTCCAGACTGTATTCTATACCGTTGTGAAGTAAGTATCTACCCACATATTTACAGAACATATGGACAGCATGCTTCAAGTTGCCCATACCCATACTGTCCCATACAGGCCATACTTATCGTGTAACATGTTCAGAACATAGAGGAAGGGGGCTCAAATTACCCACTCCCATACAGATACAGGCCATTACATTTCATATGTTACATATACGGATATACCCTATGTATTGTATGGAACACAGAGGCAGTGGTCTTCAAGTTATCCACACCAAAACAGCCATACATGTCATGTTAAGACGTAAGAATGCCTATGTATTTTACGGAAAATAGAAGCAGAAAACTGCAAGTTGTCCACACCTACATATTATACAGAACGTAAAGGCAGTATGCTTCAAGTTACCCACACTTCTTCAAATACTGGCCATACCTGTCTTTTTAGAAGAAAGTATAATTATACATATATATTTTGGTACAAAAGAAAATAGTGACACTGGGCTTCAAGTTGCCCTAACTCAAACATATATAGGTCATACCTCAGATTAACACATACGCATATACCCACGTATTGTACGAGAAAAAGAGGCAGTGGGCTTCAAGTTTCCCACACCCAAACAGATACAGACCATATATGTCATGTTTACAAATAAGAACATAAATGCAGAAGGCTTCAAGTTGAACACACTCACATATTGTACAGAATGTAGAGACAGCGGGCTTCAAACTACCCACACTCCTACATATACTGGCCTTACATGTCATGTTACACGAAAGTATATAACCATGTATTGTATTATATAGATGACCATAGAGGCTGTGTGCTTTCAGTCGCCCACACCCAAACAGATAAAGGCAATACCTGTCATGTTAACTATTAAGAATACCCACATAGTGTACGGAACATAGACGTAGGTCTAAGGTTTTAAGTTTCGCACACATACGTATTTTACAGATAGTAGAGGCATCAGACTTTACGCTAGTGACACTCATACAGATACAGGTCATACTTGTCTTGTTACACATAAATATAGAGCCACATATTGTACGGCACAGAGATGCAGAAGGAGTCAGGCTGCGCACATACAAAAAGATACAGACAATACCTGTTATGTTACACTTAAGTATATACTCTTATATTGTATAGAACGAAGAGTCAGCGGGCTTCAAACTACCTACACTCATACAGATACATGCCATTCTAGTCGTGTTACACGTAGATATATATATTGTAAAGAACATACTTGTAGATGCAGAAGGCTTCAAGGTGCCGACACTCATACAGATATATATACTGTCATGTTACATGTAAGATCACAACCACGTATTAGACACAACATTGAGAGAGTGGGGTTTAAGTTACCCGCAGTTATATACAGGCCATACGTGCCAGTTCTGTCAGGTTACAGACAAAACCCACGTATTATATGGAACATAATGTCAGAAGGCTCCAAGTAGCCCATACTCGTACAAATATAGGCCATATATGTCAAGTTACACGTAAGATACACCCATGTACTGTATAAAACATAGCTTCAGAAGTCTTCAAGTAGCCCATACAGACACAGGCCATACTTATCTTGTTAAACCACATGTTGTACAGGACATTGCTAAAGTGGGATTAAAGTCACCAACACTCATACAGATACCTGTCATGTGACACTTAAGTATACACGCACATAGTGCCAGAAAGCTACTCACACTCATACCGATACAGACCAAAACATGTACATAAATATACACCAATGTATTGTACAGACAATCTTATAGAGTCTGAAGGCTTCAGGTAGCTCACACTCATACACATACAGGCCATACCTGTAATGTTACATGTACGAATATACCCACGTATTGTTCAAACAAACACAGAGTCAGAAGGATTCAAGTAGCCCACACTCATACAGATACAGGCCCCCTACCGGTAATGTTGCAAGTAAGTACACACTCACCCATTGATAAGAACCTAGAGGATCGGGCTTCAAATTACCCACTCCCAAACAGATTCAGGACGTAATTGTTATGTTACACGGAAGACCACTCCTACATATTTATACAGAACATAGACATAGCAGGTTTAAATAGACACACACATCCAGACTTGTGCAATGTACACCTGTCATGTTACTCGCAAGACCGCACACAAGACGGCTTATATATAATATTTCCCTTTTATAGATAGATTTAAACAGAAACATAATAAATAACGGAAACTAATATAAATATATTGTTATTGAATTATTGCAGAAAGCAGCAGTTTTAGTGTTTTTTTTATTAATTTTTCACTATTTTTGCAAAAAGAACTACAATTTTAACTTTATTTTTTATTATTCCAGGAAAGATATCATTACACCGAAAGTGATGTAGGAAATTAGAGATATTCTGACATTTCATAATAATTAATAAAATAATGAATAAGCATTTAAAATATGTTTATTACAGAAATCAACGGTTTTAGGTATTTTTCTAACCTTTTTACCCTAAGACATACATAAAGGGATTCTGTACCTAATCTTTGGGGACCTTTTTTAAAAATAAGTTGAAATGTATTAAATATAGTTATACCTAATAAGGTAAAAAAAAAAGAAAACGATATGCTAATAAAATAATATTTGTATGGAACTATTCCAGAAAACAGTCCCCAAAAGACCCATATTTATCCCTTAATTTATTTTATTATTTCATAGAAAGATATCCTTACACTTAAATAGGTAAATAAAATAGTGAATAAGCATGTAAAATATAATTTATTGAATTTTTCCAGAAATCAGCAGATTTAGTTATATTTCCAACATTTTGACCCTCAAAAAATATATTTATGGATTCACGAACCTCTGTGGAAGCTTTCAAAATATAAAACGAATGTATAAAAAATCATTATACCTAATATGATAAAACAAAATAATAGATATGCTAAAAAAAATTGTTTATTGAACTATTACAGAAATCAGCAGTTTTAGTTATGTTTTTACTATTTTTCCATTTCCTTTGCGGAAAGACACATATTTATCCGTTTATTTATTTAATATTTCATAAAAGGATGTCATTACACTCAAAATATTGAATATGCATTTAATTAAAATATATTTTTATTGAATTATTCCAGAAATCAGCAGTTTTAATTATTTAACTTTTCGACCCCAAAAAATACATTTATTGATTCACGAACCTTTGGGGACCCTTTTAAAAGTATGGAGAACTATATAACATACATTTGAGGAAAGTTTGATGCTTTTGTCCGTCGTGTCTATATTGGGTGCTAAATCCTGGGTTTTGGTCCCTAGCTATAACAAGTACTAAATTAACTGCATTTTTAAATTTCAATATCGATATTGGTATAATTATTAAGTAATTTGTCATAGTGAAAACCTGTTAAGTGCAGTATTAAATATAGTTATACCTAATAAGGTAAAAAAAAAAGAAAACGATATGCTAATAAAATAATATTTGTATGGAACTATTCCAGAAAACAGTCCCCAAAAGACCCATGTTTATCCCTTAATTTATTTTATTATTTCATAGAAAGATATCCTTACACTTAAATAGGTAAATAAAATAGTGAATAAGCATGTAAAATATAATTTATTGAATTTTTCCAGAAATCAGCAGATTTAGTTATATTTCCAACATTTTGACCCTCAAAAAATATATTTATGGATTCACGAACCTCTGTGGAAGCTTTCAAAATATAAAACGAATGTATAAAAAATCATTATACCTAATATGATAAAACAAAATAATAGATATGCTAAAAAAAATTGTTTATTGAACTATTACAGAAATCAGCAGTTTTAGTTATGTTTTTACTATTTTTCCATTGCCTTTGCGGAAAGACACATATTTATCCGTTTATTTATTTAATATTTCATAAAAGGATGTCATTACACTCAAAATATTGAATATGCATTTAATTAAAATATATTTTTATTGAATTATTCCAGAAATCAGCAGTTTTAATTATTTAACTTTTCGACCCCAAAAAATACATTTATTGATTCACGAACCTTTGGGGACCCTTTTAAAAGTATGGAGAACTATATAACATACATTTGAGGAAAGTTTGATGCTTTTGTCCGTCGTGTCTATATTGGGTGCTAAATCCTGGGTTTTGGTCCCTAGCTATAACAAGTACTAAATTAACTGCATTTTTAAATTTCAATATCGATATTGGTATAATTATTAAGTAATTTGTCATAGTGAAAACCTGTTAAGTGCAGTAAATGCGTGCACTCGTTAGTTCACAGGTATATAAATGAAAACCCTAGGTATCTATAATCCTCCTTTAAATAACATTGCTGATTCAAATATACCAGATCCCGATGTTTATTGTTGTGTAATAGTAATTCTTGGTCATGTATCAGAATCCGATATAATACGAAGACGAGGCTTAAATTGTTGTTGTTGTTGTTGTTGTTGTTTTTGAATATTGGTTAGTTGCCAAACATGAAGTTATGGTTGTTATTCAGCGGCCATCTAGCTGGAGTAAATACTGATCCGAATTTCATAATTAACATTGCAGTTCCTATATCTACCAAACTCTGATATATCATACTGTTTGTTTCTTCTGTTATAAGTCAGTAGTTAATTAGCTAAGATAGAATATATCGGGTTTTAATTAATGTTGCAGAGTCTCATGAACAGCAACCATATTTTTTGCCCAAAGTAAGGTAGTTTAACTAATCAAATTGTGTCTAACTGTCAAAAAAACGTTTGACAGAAACAAGCGCCCAAAACAATAGGGCTGGATGAGTTGGTATATTTTAGTCTGGACATCATCTAATCATAAGACATGTTTTACTGATATAGAGATACACGTAATTACTTTTGCACCTAACTTTAAGCTATATACACTGATGGCTAAAGCCTGAGTTGTGTTATTTTCGTATTAAACTGATTTATACGCAGTCGGTACACCTCTAAAAATGATGCTATATTTCCTAAATACTTCATGAATATAAAACTGTTTTAAACAATGCTAACTCGTTTAATATAGTTTGTTGGTTCACTTTGAACAGTGCTTGACTAAAATATTGCAGCGCTTAAGATTGATGTTCATGGGTGTAAATCATGTATTTATAGTTGCTCTTTGTATCATTAAGTGGTCGAGCCTTAATTCCATTAGGCGACGGGAAAGCTTATATTGTGAAAATGAAAATGACAAATGTTTATTTAGTAATAGAGGCCTCCGGCCCATAATACAAGTAATACAATTATATAATGTATAGATATATTTTATGGAAAATATTGAGCAACTGTACGCAGCAGAGTTGAAAGTAAGATACAACTGGACAATGTGGTAGGTACATCATGCTATATAACACAATTAAACTGGTTTATTGTTACTGTATAGCATTAATATCTTTGAAAAATAATTTTCGTTTATCAAACATGTCATACACATATTTGCATAACAGATATAGTTTATTTTTATTTGTAATACTCATTAAATTGTAAAACGAATTCAAACTTGAATTGTTTATATTCAGATTAACATTTAAATATTGATGACGTAATTCTGTATAATATGTACACTTCATGATAACATGATATTCATCTTCGACATCGTCAGAAGAACACAAAATGCATTTTCTGTCAGCATGCGGTATATTATTATGTCGTCCTATTTCTACATTTAGACTGTGTGCTGAGCATCTAAGTTTGGAAAAGGCAATTTTGAATTTAAGTGAAATGTTTAAAGTAAGGTATCGTTCGACATTTAATAGTGACTTAAAGTGTTGATAATGTATAGCTTTGCATGACTGGGTTACATTCGCATGCCAGTTTTTTAAATGAGTAGCCCATGTTGTTCTTTCTGCTTCATCAAGATTTCTTAGCATAATATAGCATGTTTTGGGTATCTATTATTATTTAATCGGCAAAGTCGTATCCATTACTTAATGCATCTACAATAATAATTTACAAATAATGGAAACCTACCGCATTCGCCTTTGCGAACGCGTGAAACGTAGTTTTATACAGCCTTAAATATTTGTTGCAAAATTGATTTTGAACATTGTCAATTTGAGAAGAATATTCATATCCCCATATTTCAGAGCCGCGTGTTAAGATGGGGATAACCATTGAACCAAATAATATAAAAAGTTCACAATAATCAAAATAACCAACATTTCGTAGTAATTTATGCATAGAGATAATAACTTTCCTAATTTGTGTTGCTAATGTTTCTTTTGCCTTTGACCAAATAAGTTTAGGTGTCATAAAGATACCCATATACTTGTAACACGAAACTGTTTCAATCAGAGTTCCATTGTAAGTCCAAAGTTCATTGCCTCTCAGATAACCAACAGTTCTAAATACAATTACTTTTGTTTTTATGAGATTGGAGGACATACCTGTTTTATTACAAAAAGTTTATATAACATTTAATTGTGACTGTAATTGTCTAACAGTATCGGCACAGTTAGCCATATCATCAGCATATAAAATAGCAAAAATATCATCAACCTCATCCGATACCTGAATTCCATTTGTACATGATTGCTTAAGCTAGCTCATCTATTAAGTCATTAATAAAAAGATTAAATATAATCGTGCTTAATTTACAACCTTGTCTGCAGCCAATATTACACTCGAAAAAAACGTGTGTAACTGTCCTTACCTACACGAACACTAGATGAAAAGCTTTTGTACATTGCCGTCAACAGTTTAAAAAAAATTACCACCTATTCCTTTCCTAGTCAGACTATTCAATAATTAATAATATGTTTTATTCTGTCAAATGCATTTGAAACGTCTACAAGCAAACCATAAAAACGTCCACCATTTTTGCATAAGTATTTTTGGATATTTTTTGGATAATTGCCTGAAGAGTGAATACACTGCCAATAGTAGAGTAGCCTGTCCTAAATCCTGATTGTGCTTCATCAGTTTTATTAAAACTTTCTGCCCATGTTGTGAATCTGTTAAACATCATTCCAGTTAACACTTTATTAAGTGTATTAATCAGTGAAATACCTCGATAATTGTTTGGTTCACTCAATGAACCAGATGTATGCAGTGGACACAAATGCTCTGTCCCCATATAGATGGGAAGGACCCGGTATCAAGAAGTTATATAAAGGTAAAAGTATTCAGGATATATCCATCAAACTATATGTTATCATTTCAGATAAAATACCGCTAGTGCCAGTTTTAAATCGTCTACGCTTTTAAGCAATTCTGCAATAGAAAAAGGGTTATTAAATATATCGTCTATTATATCATTTTGGTAACAAGTTTACTAATTCATCGCCATTTTCAATGTCATTAGAGTAAATTAGGGTTTTCTGTTGCAATAAGGAAAACGGATTTATGTTCTGACAGAGAGCCGTAGCGTTTGGTACTCTCAGTACTCTGACAAGGCTAAGCAGACGATTATGCAATCAGCTGTCTGTGGAACTGGCTAATTAGCAATTCGGGGACCAATATCCCTTGTCATGGATATCCCTCTGGTGAGGTATTGAAGACCGTCGCCATTGTTCTGTGAGAGAGTCAGGTCTGTCAACCGTTTTTCTTCCTGCTTTTAATTCTATATTGCATTATTGTTCATCTATTTCATTCTTCAATTAGTTGCATATTACGCCTACATCGTGTTCGATTGAAGGTATTAACTGGTACTACACAAACTAATCGATTTATCGAGTATTTATGCGAAGTATACGAGCTTGTGTTCGCCAGACAAAAGAACGTACATGTATACATATACAGTATTAGCAGTATATATACAGTATTATCAGTATATATATTAAAACGTAACACTTAGGTACAAATTAGGGCGTCTGAATTAATTGGTTCTAATTGGGGATACTAGTATACCTTTTTATAATATCTACACTTTCCGCAGACTTATTAGCCCATTGTAAATAATTTTTTCACAATTGGTCTAATTTTAGATTGATCTCAGACAGCGGCTTACCGCGGCTAATTATAGCACAGCAGTTCGCACTGTGTTAGCCATCTCACCTAGTGTGTAGGCATGACTAATTGGACATGAATGTGTTATTAATAGGGCATTCTTTCATTCGACGTTAATCTAATTGTACTACACCACTTGGGTTACAAAACCTTAATTTGAATGATCGGTTAAAGGTCCACTGGCTGGGCACTTGGGGTGCTGTGATCTCCGACCAACATCTGCCTTAAAGAGCGTGTGGAATAAACTTGATAGTATATCGGTCTTTCATTCCAACATAATTTGTTTCGATATTGGTAGCAATGACCTCTGTAGTCCGGTTGTATCTCCAGAGACATTAGTGACATCTATCTGCTCCTTTCCAAAGAAATGCATTGTACAAAGAGGGAGTGGAAATTGTTATAATTTCAGAAATCCTTCCACGCTACAGATGTGACAGATGTTATAACGACCGTGTTGCCTTGACAAATTCGCTGTTACAGGAAGCTCTGCATATATACTTCTGGTTTCACTCTGTGAGAAACTTCTCTTCTCGTTTCCTCGCAGAATGTATTCATTTTGATGGTGTACACATCAAGGACTCTTCTGGCATGCATCACTATTTCAGATCAGTCAACGGAGCCATCCTTTTTGCGGAAAAACGGTTAAAATTACCCACTTCTGACTTATAAGTGAAGTGTTATCTCAGAATTATGTATTTCGCATTAACGCGTTTCCCACGATATTTTAGTTGCTCGGTATATCTGTAATGTATATATAATTGTCTATATATGTACATCATAATGTCCTAGCCATTTACTTATGACTAATTATATGCTTCTCTATAATTTGTTCATTTATTTTGTTTTTGAGATATAGTCACACAGTAGTTCACCCGGTGCAGTAGACTATTCAGTACTTGAGATTCGTGTATGTTAGGCTGACGTCCAGGTCATTGGTATATACACACCATATCCACTCAGGTCAGTGTTTCGTTACTTACATCATATATATTGCCCAATATGCGATAAAATAGTTGTATCTACATATTACTATACATTTACATACCAATCGTCCAATATGCATTATGGCGATTGTGCCTCCTTCACAATGCTTAACGTATTACTTTATTTCAAGACAGTGATCATAACAATCGTCAAATATGCATTATAGCGCTTGTGCGTTCTTATGATAGTACAAATGTACCGCTTTTCAAGACAGTGATCTCTATTTGGAGCAAAGTGTCGGATGTATTAACCTCTAATATCATTGTAGACTACGGTTGGAACAACTAAAACTGTTCCTCGTATCATTGTATCAGATATCGTTAGTGAGACAATGTGCTAACTATAAATCGTACCATATGCATATCCATTGGACAGTGTGCATTCTTTACAACTGCCTTATACATGGGTCAGTGTGCCCTCTTTAAAAAGTACCATATACATGGGACAGTGTGCCCTTTGACAAAAGTACCATATACATGGACAGTGTGTCCTTTGACAAAAAAATCCATATACATGGGACAGTGTGCCCTCTTCCAAAGCACCATATACACGGGACAGTGTGCCCCCTTTAAATAGTAACCTTATATACAGGATGGGGGACAGTGCGCCAGCTTTAAATAGTACCTTATATACAGGACATGGGACCAGTGCGCCAGCTTTAAATAGTACCTTTATACAGGACATGGGGACAGTGCGCCAGCTTTAAATATACCTTATATACAGGACATGGGACAGTGTGCCCCCTTTAAATAGTACCTTATAATACAGGATATGGGGACAGTGTGCCCCCTTTAAATAGTACCTTATATACAGGACATGGGACAGTGTGCCCCTTTAAATAGTACTTTAATACAGGACATGGGACAGTGTGCCCCCCTTTAAATAGTACCTTATATACAGGACATGGGACAGTGTGCCCCTTTAAATAGTACCTTATATACAGGACATGGGACCAGTGTGCCCCCTTTAAAAAAGTACCTTATATACAGGACATGGGACAGTGTGCCCCCTTTAAATATTACCTTATATACAGGACATGGGACAGTGTGCCCCCTTTAAAATACAGGACATGGGACAGTGTGCCCCCTTTAAATAGTACCTTATATACAGGACATGGGACAGTGTGCCCCCCTTTAAATAGTACCTTATATACAAGACATGGGACAGTGTGCCCCCTTTAAATAGTACCCCATATACAGGACATGGGACAGTGTGCCCCCTTTAATAGTACCCCATATACAGGACATGGGGACAGTGTGCCCCCTATAAATAGTACCCATATACAGGACATGGGACAGTGTGCCCCCTTTAAATAGTACCCCATATACAGACATGGGACAGTGTGCCCCCTTTAAATACTACCCCATATACAGGACATGGGACAGTGTGCCCCCTTTAAATAGTACCCCATATACAGGACATGGGACAGTGCTTTCCCCCCCTTTAAAATAGTACCCCAATATACAGGACATGGGACAGTGTGCCCCCTTTAAATAGTACCCCATATACAGGACATGGGACAGTGTGCCCCCTTTAAATAGTACCCCATATACAGGACATGGGACAGTGTGCCCCCTTTAAATAGTACCCCATATACAGGACATGGGACAGTGTGCCCCCTTTAAATAGTACCTTATATACAGGACATGGGACAGTGTTCCCCCTTTAAATAGTACCCCATATACAGGACCATGGGACAGTGTGCCCCCTTTAAATAGTACCCCATATACAGGACATGGGACAGTGTGCCCCCTTTAAATAGTACCCCCATATACAGGACATGGGACAGTGTGCCCCCTTTAAATAGTACCTGTATATACAGGACATGGGACAGTGTGCCCCTTTTTAATAGTACCCCATATACAAGACATGGGACAGTGTGCCCCCTTTAAATAGTACCTTAGATACAGGACCATGGGACAGTGTGCCCCCTTTAAATAGTACCCCATATACAGGACATGGGACAGTGTGCCCCCTTTAAATAGTACCCCATATACAGGACATGGGACAGTGTGCCCCCTTTAAATAGTACCCCATATACAGGACATGGGACAGTGTGCCCCCTTTAAATATTACCCCATATACAGGACATGGGACAGTGTGCCCCCTTTTAAATAGTACCCCATATACAGGACCATGGGACAGTGTTGCCCCCTTTAAATAGTACCCCCATAAGAGGACATGGACAGTGTGCCCCCTTTAAATAGTACCCTTATTACAGGACATGGGACAGTGTGCCCCCTTTAAATAGTACCCCATATACAGGACATGGGACAGTGTGCCCCCTTATAAATAGTACCTTATATACAACATGGGACAAGTGTGCCCCCTTTAAATAGTACCCCATATACAGGACATGGGGACAGTGTGCCCCATTTAAATAGTACCTTATTATACAGGACATTTGACAGTGGTGCCCCCTTTAAATAGTACCTTATAACAGGACATGGGACAGTGTGCCCCCTTTAAAAGTACCCCATATACAGGACATGGGACAGTGTGCCCCCTTTAAATAGTACCTTAATATACAGGACATGGGACAGTGTGCCCCCTTTAAATAGTACCCCATATACAGGACATGGGACAGTGTGCCCCCTTTAAATAGTACCTTATATACAGGACATGGGACAGTGTGCCCCCTTTAAATAGTACCCCATATACAGGACATGGGGACAGTGTGCCCCCTTTAAATAGTACCTTATATACAGGACAATGGGACAGTGTGCCTACTTTAAATAGTACCTTATATACAGGACATGGGACAGTGTGCCCCCTTTTAAATAGTACCCCATATACAGGACATGGGACAGTGTGCCCCCCTTAAATAGTACCTTATATACAGGACAATGGGACAGTGTGCCCCCTTTAAATAGTACCTTATAAAACATGGACATGGGACAGTGTGCCCCCTTTAAATAGGACCTTATATACAGGACATGGGGACAGTGTGCCCCCTTTAAATAGTACCTTATATACAGGACATGGGACAGTGTGCCTCCTTTAAATTAGTACCTTATAACAGGACATGGGACAGTGTGCCCCCTTTAAATAGTACCCCATATACAGGACATGGGACAGTGTGCCCCCTTTAAATAGTACCTTATATACAGGACATGGGACAGTGTGCCCCCTTTTAAATAGTACCCCATATACAGGATATGGGACAGTGTGCCCCCTTTAAATAGTACCTTATATACAGGACATGGGACAGTGTGCCCCCTTTAAATTGTACCTTATATACAGGACATGGGACAGTGTGCCCCTTTTAAATAGTACCTTATATACAGGACATGGGACAGTGTGCCCCCTTTAAAAAGTACCTTATATACAGGACATGGGACAGTGTGCCCCCTTTAAATAGTACCTTATATACAGGACATGGGACAGTGTGCCCCCTTTAAATAGTACCTTATATACAGGACATGGGACAGTGTGCCTCCTTTAAATAGTACCTTATATACAGGACATGGGACAGTGTGCCCCCTTTAAATAGTACCCCATATACAGGACATGGGACAGTGTGCCCCCTTTAAATAGTACCTTATATACAGGACATGGGACAGTGTGCCCCCTTTAAATAGTACCCCATATACAGGATATGGGACAGTGTGCCCCCTTTAAATAGTACCTTATATACAGGACATGGGACAGTGTGCCCCCTTTAAATTGTACCTTATATACAGGACATGGGACAGTGTGCCCCCTTTAAATAGTACCTTATATACAGGACATGGGACAGTGTGCCCCCTTTAAATAGTACCTTATATACAGGACATGGGACAGTGTGCCCCCTTTAAATAGTACCTTATATACAGGACATGGGACAGTGTGCCCCCTTTAAATAGTACCTTATATACACGACATGGGACAGTGTGCCCCCTTTAAATAGTACCTTATATACAGGACATGGGACAGTGTGCCCCCTTTAAATAGTACCTTATATACAGGACATGGGACAGTGTGCCCCCTTTAAATAGTACCCCATATACAGGACATGGGACAGTGTTCCCCCTTTAAATAGTACCCCATATACAGGACATGGGACAGTGTGCCCCCTTTAAATAGTACCACATATACAGGACATGGGACAGTGTGCCCCCTTTAAATAGTACCCCATAAACAGGACATGGGACATTGTGTCCCCTTTAAATAGTACCCCATATACAGGACATGGGACAGTGTGCCCCCTTTAAATAGTACCCCATATACAGGACATGGGACAGTGTGCCCCCTTTAAATAGTACCCCATATACAGGACATGGGAGAGTGTGCCCCCTTTAAATAGTAACCCATATACAGGACATGGGACAGTGTGCCCCCTTTAAATAGTACCCCATATACAGGACATGGGACAGTGTGCCCCCTTTAAATAGTACCCCATATACAG
Source organism: Cyrtodaria siliqua (assembly GCA_037043455.1). NCBI lineage: Eukaryota > Metazoa > Mollusca > Bivalvia > Adapedonta > Hiatellidae > Cyrtodaria > Cyrtodaria siliqua. The sequence goes on along the minus strand of JAWPHD010002581.1, from coordinate 7,202 downwards.
GACATGGGACAGTGTGCCCCCTTTAAAAAGTACCTTATATACAGGACATGGGACAGTGTGCCCCCTTTAAATAATACCCCATATACAGGACATGGGACAGTGTGCCCCCTTCAAATAGTACCTTATATAAGGACATGGGACAGTGTGCCCCCTTTATATAGTACCCCATATACAGGACATGGGACAGTGTGCCCCCTTTAAATAGTACCTTATATACAGGACATGGGACAGTGTGCCCCCTTTAAATAGTACCCCATATACAGGACATGGGACAGTGTGCCCCCTTTAAATAGTACCTTACATACAGGACATGGGACAGTGTGCCCCCTTTAAATAGTACCCCATATACAGGACATGGGACAGTGTGACCCCTTTAAATAGTACCTTATATACAGGACATGGGACAGTGTGCCCCCTTTAAATAGTACCCCATATACAGGACATGGGACAGTGTGCCCCTTTTAAATAGTACCTTATATACAGGACATGGGACAGTGTGCCCCCTTTAAATAGTACCCCATATACAGGACATGGGACAGTGTGCCCCCTTTAAATAGTACCTTATATACAGGACATGGGACAGTGTGCCCCCTTTAAATAGTACCTTATATACAGGACATGGGACAGTGTGCCCCCTTTAAATAGTACCCCATATACAGGACATGGGACAGTGTGCCCCCTTTAAATAGTACCTTATATACGGGACATGGGACAGTGTGCCCCCTTTAAATATTACCCCATATACAGGATATGGGACAGTGTGCCCCCTTTAAATAGTACCTTATATACTTGACTTGGGACAGTGTGCCCTCTTTAAATAGTACCCCATATACAGGACATGGGACAGTGTGCCCCCTTTAAATAGTACCTTATATACAGGACATGGGACAGTGTGCCCCCTTTAAATAGTACCTTATATACAGGACATGGGACAGTGTGCCCCCTTTAAATAGTATTTTATATACAGGACATGGGACAGTGTGCCCCCTTTAAATAGTACCCCATATACAAGACATGGGACAGTGTGCCCCCTTTAAATAGTACCTTATATACAGGACATGGGACAGTGTGCCCCCTTTAAATAGTACCTTATATACAGGACATGGGACAGTGTGCCCCCTTTAAATAGTACCCCATATACAGGACATGGGACAGTGTTCCCCCTTTAAATAGTACCCCATATACAGGACATGGGACAGTGTGCCCCCTTTAAATAGTACCACATATACAGGACATGGGACAGTGTGCCCCCTTTAAATAGTACCCCATATACAGGACATGGGACATTGTGCCCCCTTTAAATAGTACCCCATATACAGGACATGGGACAGTGTGCCCCCTTAAATAGTACCCCATATACAGGACATGGGACAGTGTGCCCCCTTTAAATAGTACCCCATATACAGGACATGGGAGAGTGCGCCCCCTTTAAATAGTAACCCATATACAGGACATGGGACAGTGTGCCCCCTTTAAATAGTACCCCATATACAGGACATGGGACAGTGTGCCCCCTTTAAATAGTACCCCATATACAGGACATGGGACAGTGTGCCCCCTTTAAATAGTACCTTATATACAGGACATGGGACAGTGTGCCCCCTTTAAATAATACCCCATATACAGGACATGGGACAGTGTGCCCCCTTCAAATAGTACCTTATATAAGGACATGGGACAGTGTGCCCCCTTTATATAGTACCCCATATACAGGACATGGGACAGTGTGCCCCCTTTAAATAGTACCTTATATACAGGACATGGGACAGTGTGCCCCCTTTAAATAGTACCCCATATACAGGACATGGGACAGTGTGCCCCCTTTAAATAGTACCTTATATACAGGACATGGGACAGTGTGCCCCCTTTAAATAGTACCCCATATACAGGACATGGGACAGTGTGACCCCTTTAAATAGTACCTTATATACAGGACATGGGACAGTTTGCCCCCTTTAAATAGTACCCCATATACAGGACATGGGACAGTGTGCCCCTTTTAAATAGTACCTTATATACAGGACATGGGACAGTGTGCCCCCTTTAAATAGTACCCCATATACAGGACATGGGACAGTGTGCCCCCTTTAAATAGTACCTTATATACAGGACATGGGACAGTGTGCCCCCTTTAAATAGTACCTTATATACAGGACATGGGACAGTGTGCCCCCTTTAAATAGTACCTTATATACAGGACATGTGACAGTGTGCCCCCTTTAAATAGTACCCCATATACAGGACATGGGACAGTGTGCCCCCTTTAAATAGTACCCCATATACAGGACATGGGACAGTGTGTCCCCTTTAAATAGTACCCCGTATACAGGACATGGGACAGTGTGCCCCCTTTAAATAGTACCTTATATACAGGACATGGGACAGTGTGCCCCCTTTAAATAATACCCCATATACAGGACATGGGACAGTGTGCCCCCTTTAAATAGTACCTTATATACAGGACATGGGACAGTGTGCCCCCTTTAAATAGTACCCCATATACAGGAAATGGGACAGTGTGCCCCCTTTAAATAGTACCTTATATACAGGACATGGGACAGTGTGCCCCCTTTAAATAGTACCCCATATACAGGACATGGGACAGTGTGCCCCCTTTAAATAGTACCTTATATACAGGACATGGGACAGTATGCCCCCTTTAAATAGTACCCCATATACAGGACATGGGACAGTGTGACCCCTTTAAATAGTACCTTATATACAGGACATGGGACAGTGTGCCCCCTTTAAATAGTACCCCATATACAGGACATGGGACAGTGTGCCCCCTTTAAATAGTACCTTATATACAGGACATGGGACAGTGTGCCCCCTTTAAATAGTACCCCATATACAGGACATGGGACAGTGTGCCCCCTTTAAATAGTAACCCTTATATACAGGACATGGGACAGTGTGCCCCCTTTAAATAGTACCTTATATACAGGACATGGACAGTGTGCCCCCTTTAAATAGTACCCCGTATTACAGGACATGGGACAGTGTGGCCCCCTTTAAATAGTACCTTATATACAGGACATGGGACATTGTGCCCCCTTTAAATAGTACCCCCATATACAGATATGGGACAGTGTGCCCCCTTTAAATAGTACATTATTATACTGGACATGGGACAGTGTGGCCCCCTTTAAATAGTACCCCATATACAGGACATGGGACAGTGTGCCCCCTTTAAATAGTACCTTATAATACAGGACATGGGACAGTGTGCCCCCTTTAAATAGTACCTTATATACAGGACATGGGACAGTGTGCCCCCTTTAAATAGTATTTTATATACAGGACATGGGACAGTGTGCCCCCTTTAATGGGGACAGTGTGCCACCTTTAAATAGTACCCTTATATACAGGACATGGGACAGTGTGCCCCCTTTAAATAGTACCCCATATACAGGACATGGGACAGTGTGCCCCCTTTAAATAGTACCTTATATACAGGACATGGGACAGTGCCCCCCCTTTAAATAGTACCCCATATACAGGACATGGGACAGTGTGCCCCCTTTAAAAAGTACCTTATAAACAGGACATGGGACAGTGTGCCCCCTTTAAATAGTACCCCATATACAGGACATGGGACAGTGTGCCCCCTTTAAATAGTACCTTATATACAGGACATGGGGACAGTGTGCCCCCTTTAAATAGTACCCCATATACAGGACATGGGACAGTGTGGCCCCCTTTAAATAGTACCTTATATACAGGACATGGGACAGTGTGCCCCCTTTAAATAGTACCTTATATACAGGACATGGGACATAGTGCCCCCTTTAAATAGTAACCCCATATACAGGACATGGGACAGTGTGGCCCCCTTTAAATAGTACCTTATATACAGGACATGGGACAGTGTGCCCCCTTTAAATAGTACCCCATATACAGGACATGGGACAGTGTGCCCCCTTTAAATAGTACCTTATATACAGGACATGGGACAGTGTGCCCCCTTTAAATAGTACCTTATATAGAGGGACATGGGACAGTGTGCCCCTTTAAATAGTACCCCATATACAGGACATGGGACAGTGTGCCCCCTTTAAATATTACCTTATATACAGGACTGGGACAGTGGTGCCCCCTTTAAATAGTACCCCATATACAGGACATGGGACAGTGTGCCCCCTTTAAATAGTACCTTATATACATGACCATGGGACAGAGTGCCCCCCTTTAAATAGTACCCCATATACAGGACATGGGACAGTGTGCCCCCTTTAAATAGTACCTTATATACAGGACATGGGGACAGTGTGCCCCCTTTAAAATAGTACCTTATATACAGGACCATGGGACAGTGTCGGCCCCTTTAAATAGTACCTTATATACAGGACTTGTGACAGTGTGCCCCCTTTAAATAGTACCCCATATACAGGACATGGGACAGTGTGCCCCCTTTAAATAGTACCTTATATACAGGACATGGGGACAGTGTGCCCCTTTAAATAGTACCCCATATACAGGACATTGGACAGTGTGCCCCCTTTAAATAGTACCTTATATACAGGACATGGGACAGTGTGCCCCCTTTAAATAGTATCTTTATACAGGACATGGGACAGTGTGCCCCCTTTAAATTAGTACCCCATATACAGGACATGGGACAGTGTGCCCCCTTTAAATAGTACCTTATATACAGGACATGGGACAGTGTGCCCCCTTTAAATAGTACCTTATATACAGGACATGGGACAGTGTGCCCCCTTTAAATAGTACCCCATATACAGGACATGGGACAGTGTGCCCCCTTTAAATAAGTACCTTATATACAGGACATGGGACAGTGTGCCCCCTTTAAATAGTACCTTATATACAGGACATGGGACAGTGTGCTACCTTTAAATAGTACCCCATATACAGGACATGGACAGTGTGCCCCCTTTAAAGAGTACCTTATATACAGGACATGGGACAGTGTGCCCCCTTTAAATAGTACCTTATATACAGGACATGGACAGTGTGCCCCCTTTAAATAGTACCCCCATATACAGGGACATGGGACAGTGTGCCCCCTTTAAATAGTACCCCATATACAGGACATGGGACAGTGTGCCCCCTTTAAATAGTTACCTTATATACAGGGACATGGGACAGTGTGCCCCCTATAAATAGTACCCCATATACAGGACATGGGGACAGTGTGCCCCCTTTAAATAGTACCTTATATACAGGACATTGGGACAGTGGTGCCCCCTTTAAATAGTACCTTATATACAGGGACATGGGACAGTGTGCCCCCTTTAAATAGTACCTTATATACAGGACATGGGACAGTGTGCCCCCTTTAAATAGTACCTTATATACAGGACATGGGACAGTGTGCCCCCCTTTAAATAGTACCTTATATACAGGACATGGGTCAGTGTGCCCCCTTTAAATAGTACCCCATATACCGGACATGGGACAGTGTGCCCCCTTTTAAATAGTACCTTATATACAGGACATGGGACAGTGTGCCCCCTTTAAATAGTACCTTATATACAGGACATGGGACAGTGTGCCCCCCTTTAAATAGTACCTTATATACAGGACAATGGACAGTGTGCCCCCTTTAAATAGTACCCCATATACAGGACATGGGACAGTGTGCCCCCTTTAAATAGTACCCCATATCCAGGGACATGGGGACAGTGTGCCCCCTTTTAAATAGTACCTTATATACAGGAAATGGGACAGTGTGCCCCCTTTAAATATTACCCCATATACAGGACATGGGACAGTGTGCCCCCTTTAAATAGTACCTTATATACAGGACATGGGACAGTGTGCCCCCTTTAAATAGTACCCCCATATACAGGACATGGGGACAGTGTGCCCCCTTTAAATAGTACCTTATATACAGGACATGGGACAGTGCCCCCCCTTTAAATAGTACCCCATATACAGGGACATGGGACAGGTGTGCCCCCTTTAAAAAGTACCTTATAAACAGGACTTGGGACAGTGTGCACAGTGTGCCCCCTTTAAATAGTACCTTATATACAGGACATGGGACAGTGTGCCCCCTTTAAATAGTACCCCATATACAGGACATGGGACAGTGTGCCCCCTTTAAATAGTACCTTATATACAGGACATGGGACAGTGTGCCCCCTTTAAATAGTACCTTATATACAGGACATGGGACATAGTGCCCCCTTTAAATAGTACCCCATATACAGGACATGGGACAGTGTGCCCCCTTTAAATAGTACCTTATATACAGGACATGGGACAGTGTGCCCCCTTTAAATAGTACCCCATATACAGGACATGGGACAGTGTGCCCCCTTTAAATAGTACCTTATATACAGGACATGGGACAGTGTGCCCCCTTTAAATAGTACCTTATATAGAGGACATGGGACAGTGTGCCCCCTTTAAATAGTACCCCATATACAGGACATGGGACAGTGTGCCCCCTTTAAATATTACCTTATATACAGGACATGGGACAGTGTGCCCCCTTTAAATAGTACCCCATATACAGGACATGGGACAGTGTGCCCCCTTTAAATAGTACCTTATATACATGACATGGGACAGAGTGCCCCCTTTAAATAGTACCCCATATACAGGACATGGGACAGTGTGCCCCCTTTAAATAGTACCTTATATACAGGACATGGGACAGTGTGCCCCCTTTAAATAGTACCTTATATACAGGACATGGGACAGTGTGGCCCCTTTAAATAGTACCTTATATACAGGACATGTGACAGTGTGCCCCCTTTAAATAGTACCCCATATACAGGACATGGGACAGTGTGCCCCTTTAAATAGTACCTTATATACAGGACATGGACAGTGTGCCCCCTTTAAATAGTACCCCATATACAGGACATGGGACAGTGTGCCCCCTTTAAATAGTACCTTATATACAGGACATGGGACAGTGTGCCCCCTTTAAATAGTATCTTATATACAGGACATGGGACAGTGTGCCCCCTTTAAATAGTACCCCATATACAGGACATGGGACAGTGTGCCCCCTTTAAATAGTACCTTATATACAGGACATGGGACAGTGTGCCCCCTTTAAATAGTACCTTATATACAGGACATGGGACAGTGTGCCCCCTTTAAATAGTACCCCATATACAGGACATGGGACAGTGTGCCCCCTTTAAATAGTACCTTATATACAGGACATGGGACAGTGTGCCCCCTTTAAATAGTACCTTATATACAGGACATGGGACAGT